>BQKZ01002926.1:0-17652 GCA_036244855.1 Temnopleurus reevesii | reverse complement strand
CTCTCTCTCTCTCCCTTTCCATCTCTCTCTCTATCTATCTATCTACCTCTCTCCATCACTCTCTTTACGTCTCTCCACGTCTCTCAATCTCCCTCTGTCTTTCTTCAGTTCTTCTTTCCCCGTGAATCCCTCTCACCAGTGCTAACTGTTCGGCTGGTCGTTGACCTGCTCAAAGTAACTTCTGATTGAATTTCACGGGGGTTCCCTATAAATGTTGAAATCAATAGATCTTGCGGGGCCGTAAACAGAAACAGTAACCGCACGTACAATGGACCAACACCCAAAGTCAGGTTTTTGATGAAATAAAAGCGACGGTTTAAATAGTGAACTCGTAAAATAATATAGGGCACTCGATTTAAATTCTAAATCTCATGATGGTAATGAGACTGGTTATTTGATATCAGTTGAAATTATGAAATGGGAATATAATTATGCACCATGAATCATAATTAGAATTCGTCATAAACATTATGAACAAAACATAACAACGTTTTTCTAAGACGTGGATTCAAAATGACTTGGAATTTCACATGGCAAAATTGAAAGTGATAAAAGAATGAGAAAAAGAAGAAGGAGGGTGGCAAGACAGATGAGAATGAAGGATAATGATAAGTAGAAGGAGGAAGAAGAGAAGGAGATGGAGGAAGGTGACATTTCAATTATCCATAAGGTTATCTGGGAGGATGATGAATGAAATAATATCTTTTAAAAAAAAGGCATTTGCAATGCTGAGTAACAAAAAAAAAACAAAAAAAAAAGGGGGGGGGGCACGATCCCACCCCTCCCGATTTGCCCTGAGTGTATTTGTTGAAACCTAACATCTATTTTTAAGTTTGTATATACAGCAAACTCATTACAACAGTATATGCGTTTGATCAAATCAAATCAAAACATTATCAATTGAAGTTCATATCGTTTCATTCTCCTTTTAAAGCTAATATCCAATCAAATATGCAAATGAATGTGACATGTTAATTGGATTTCATTGGTATATTTCAGATCACCTACTACTCTGTACAGTCATCAAATTTGCTACTATTTGTCGATTTTACGAGCCTACGGAGCGCCAGACTATTTCATTATCATGATTATCAGTATTAATGACATCAGTTGGCACAACTAATTAGGACCTAATCAAGAAGCATCTTGTCGCGCCAGGCTAGCGTCTGACTATCGCTGTATCACTCTAATATAAAAGCATCATATCTTCGCAAAAACTGATTGGTTATACAAGGAATAATATGGGGTCGTGCCTATAGTCCCCCTTCTTTCTTCCAATAGGGAAAATAAAATTATATGAAAATAATACGCGAAAAGGGAGCCCGATTTCTGATTTTGAATATCGATCATTTGAATAATTTCTTTCTTTTTTTTCTTTTTTTTATCTCGAATGTAATTAATTATCTATTAATCCTGACGATGGACCCGCAGCCCCCCCCCCCCCCCCCCCCNCCCCCCCCCCCCCCGACCCCGCCCAAATCCTGAAATCAGCCGACGCTACATCCTACATGACAATACCCAGAGACAATCCTAGTTATCAACTTTATGATGTGTACATGTAAAGCACAATCAGGCATTTACACATTTTAAAAGTTGTCAGCAGTATTTCTTCTGTCAACTTTTGAAATCGAAATGGGCAGTTATACTCGGTAAATTACCCTACATTGGTACCTTCTACGGCCGCTTTGACCGATCTCTTGAGCGGGAAATCCACTAATTTACACCTTTAGGATGGGTATTGATCTGTAAGTGGTATCATTTTATGCTAAATGGGGCATAAGCATATACCCATAAAGCCCGTCTCCTCCTTGACCTGTTAAAACGATGTGCGTCGTCATTACGAACTTGACGACCTCCCTTTCGTGCATTGCGACACATGGCTCCTGGTTTGTGTGGTTGAATTGGGTGAGGGAGGGGGGGGGGTGCAGATCAGTCGCCATGTCATGCTTTGTATTGAGTCGAGCCATGGTATCTTGATTAATATTTGATTAATTTCAATTCATTCCATGATTTTGCTCTATATATAGGGAATGCGTGCAGGTGCTTCTCCAAATTGGAGAAAGGTGAATCTGGCCCCGAAAAGAAATTGAAAATCAATATTTATCTACACAATACACTAATTACATTGAAATCAATATGATATGATAATATATAAATAGAATACGATATAGATATGAATAGAATATAACTTTATATTCATCTGTTCACGCGATCACTTTTCAATTTCTGTTATTCAAATCATAAATTCAACAATTTAAGACTACATTTTTTTAATTGACTTGACTGCAATCGATTACAGATACAGTCATAAACTGTGCTAGCAAACGAGGTGTCTTTTTATTTAGAGAGAAAATTCAGAACAGTGATTTTTATCGATTCATAATTGATATTGTTTCTATAATTACATAGCCGTAATTCTGAGCTTCCAACCATTTTTTCCATGAGTTTACTTAATTGGTTCAATTTTATTAGTCTATCTATAGTCCTAATAAAAAGCCCGAAATAAGAAACACGAAATAGACACCAGCAGCAACGACGTCACCTGTCTGGATTGATTGCTGTATCATTGTATCATTATTAATCTCATCAAAGTCATTACTCAATAAACATTTATTCTTTTTTTTTTTTTTTAATCGTGTTCAGCATTTTCTCCAAGTCTCATCACTATACTAACTTTGTTAATAGAACAGCCACATGGCGCCAGGACATGGATATCTATCAATCGTTTAGGTAAAGTAAACGGATTATAGGGGATTACAGAATTGTCTATACATGTCTATTCTCATCTTTCGCATGGTCCACTTATGTTTATTTTGGCATCATATCGATACATCATTGGTATAGGTTTATATGTAAAGTGGTGATTCTATTTCCAGCGTTTAAACGTCGGTTTTCAGTGTAGAAGCGCTAGAGGATCAGGACTGGAGCAACACGGCCTAAAAGATACATTTTTACGAACACACCTTTTGTGGTTTCAAATCGACAACCAATATAAAATAATTTCCTAAAATTACATATCCATTACGTATCTAACAATCTATTTTAAGGAAATATTACAATAACACTAGACTTACCATTTAAACTTTGCAAATAAACATTGACATGTTTTAAAAGTCCGTTTGTCAGCAAAAACAACTGTTCTTTAACCTACTTTAGAAAGCTTCATTTATTCAGGGTAGCCCCATCGTAATAACTTACTCCACTTTTCTCCCTGGGGGTCTTGTGTCACCTAAACACGTACCATGCAATAGAAAATGAAATACCTGTTTTGATATTTCTGTCGATATGATAAAGTGTGAACAGAAATGCATATTTAATTTTTTTTTAAATCTTACATTTCCAAAAGGTCGTATGAAAAACATTTGGACATTAACAATTATCTTTTTTTGTGTTAGAAAAGCAGATCCCCGCCCCCTCTCTGTTGCGTTATTGAGAAGATGCTTTTAATAAGCTTTTATCGTAATTAAGTCCCTGGTTTGGCGGTAAGGTCTACTCTAGACGCCACCATCCATTGATTAGTAATGGGCTTCACCTAATCCTCATTGATGACGTATACAAATCTCTTTTGTTGCGTCACAATGTATGAGCGTCTTCTGAAAGAAGGTGATAATGATCGTGCATGATGGATTCGGAACGTGATGGGGAAAGGATGGAAAATGTAAAAAAGTGCAGATAGTTGATCATCATAATTTCAGACGATTACTGTAATGAAAATATCAACACACTCTGAGATATACAAAAAGCGTAGTAGTTTTGTAGAGGTAATAGTAGTAATCTGGTACGTGTGTTGCTAAACTTCGAGTTTCGAGTTTAAACTTTGAGTTTCGAGTTTTGAGTTTCGAGTTTCGAATTTCGAGTTTTGAGTTTCGAGTTTCGAGTCTCGAGTCTCGAGTTTCGAGTTTCGACTTTTTACACAATTTTTTTATGTGCGGAGAACATTTTTCTTTCATTATCTGTCCGTTTTGATGTATTTAAACATGTGAAAATTTAGTCCTAATTTGATTGCGACCTATATATTACGTCTAATTAATGCGTGGTTTAACCTATCAGTGTACACGTTGAGCATAAGTTTCGCAGAAAATGTGTGCAGAAACGGTGAAACTCGAAGTTTTAGCCAAAGTGCACCAACTTTGAGTTTGTTAATTGAAAATAAGATTTTCGCTTTAAAACACACACAAATAATTGTATTATTAATCTAAATCGTGTAATGATCTCCAAGTTCTACAAATGTGTTTTAGTCAAACAATTCTCTACGTTGTGCAGAGAATTTGTAACTCGAAGTTGGAGCCAAAATGCACAAACCTCGAGTTTTAAATTGAAAATGAGATTTTCGCTTTAAAACACACAAAAATAATTGTATTATTAATTCTATTGAGGTGATGAACCCCAAGTGCTACAATTATTAATTCTATTATGTGTTTTAGTCAAAACAATTTTCTACGTTGTGCAGATATTTTGTAACTCGAAGTTGGAGCCAAAATGCACCAACTTCGAGTTTGAAATTGAAAATGAGATTTTCGCTTTAAAACACACAAAAATAATTGTATTATCAATCTAAATGGTGTGATGAACTCCAAGTGCTACAGCTGTTAATTCTATTGATTATGTGTTTTAGTCAAACAATTCTCTACGTTGTGCAGAAAATTTGTAACTCGAAGTTGGAGCCAAAATTAGGACTACATTTTCACATGTTTATATACATCAAACCGGACAGATAATGAAAGAAAAATGTTGTCTGCACATAAAAGAATTATGTAAAAAGTCGAAACTCGAAACTCGAAACTCGAAGTTTAGCAATACACAGTAGTAGTAATAGTAGAAGTAGAAGTAGTAGTAGTAGTAGTAGTAGTATCGGTAGTAGTAGTAGTAGTAGTAGTAGTAGTAGTAGTAGTAGTATCGGTAGTAGTAGTAGTAGTAGTAGTAGTAGTAGTAGTAGTAGTATCGGTAGTAGTAGTAGTAGTAGTAGTAGTAGTAGTAGTAGTAGTATCGGTAGTAGTAGTAGTAGTAGTAGTAGTAGTAGTAGTAGTAGTATCGGTAGTAGTAGTAGTAGTAGTAGTAGTAGTAGTAGTAGTAGTATCGGTAGTAGTAGTAGTAGTAGTAGTAGTAGTAGTAGTAGTAGTATCGGTAGTAGTAGTAGTAGTAGTAGTAGTAGTAGTAGTAGTAGTATCGGTATTAGTAGTAGTAGTAGTGGAGGTAGTAGTAGTAGTATGGGTAGTGGTAGTAGTAGTAGTAGCAGCAGCAGTAGTAGGAGCAGCATCAGTAGTAGTAGTAATAGTAGTAGTAGTAGTAGTAGTAGTAGTAGTAGTATAAGTAGTAGTATCGGTAGTAGTAGTAGTAGCAGTAGTAGTAGTAGTGGTAGTAGTAGTAGTAGTAGTAGTAGTAGTAGTAGTAGTAGTAGTACTAGTAGTAGTAGTAGTAGTGGTAGTAGTAGTAGTAGTAGTAGTAGTAGTGAAATAATGTTTACCATGATAACACAATGAGATGATAAATGAGATGATAAGTAATAATAATGAAAGGATGGTGATGATGATGACAATCATCTTCTAAACTTCTAATATCTCTCCACCCATCCCCAGCTCTCTCTCTCTCTTTCTTTCTTACTTTCTTGTCATCTTTTTTTTTTATCTCGCTCCTTTCTTCCCAGCCCTTCTTCTCCCCTGCACAACCCCACCACTGCTCTCAGCTCCCCTCTCCTATCCCTCGCTCCCTTCCCCTCCTCATGCTCTCCATCGGGTCAATGGCCTGTCGACGAAGCGGCCTAGTCGGCGTCGATGTGAGTTGGGGTAATACGACCCCTCGAGTGACAAGAATCTAAGCTGGATGGGGGTTCGTATACACGACTTCGACGTGAAAAAGAAAACCCCGATGGCTCAAACATTGTGTTTTGGCGAAACACGAAGGTATAGGAGAAGATAAATGATCAGCACCAGCCCCCCCCCCCCCCCCATGCATCGTGCCATAATCTGATCCTGAACAGCAAAATGTGTTTTCTTTGATCATTTAAATGTCTGTGGAACTTGTATTACGATCCTACAGGTGTACGGATTTTTTTATTCATTTTTATTTCTTTTTATCAAAATATAGATTTATGTATTTACTAAATTTACAAATGTATTCATTCATTCATTATTCAAAATTCATCTGATGGAAGCGTCGTGTTGTAATTTTTCCAACTTTCAAATGAGGATCGCGGTTTGATTCCCAATTATCATGATCATGACGTTAATTTCCTTCAGAAAATAATATCTACATTATGCTGCATTCGACCCGGGAGAGGTACATGGGTACCTGGAAAGAATTTAAATCTCTTTGAATGTTATTGCGCGGTAGTGTATATACGCATCGCCAAGGCCATTGTACTGATGATAATAATAAACATTAACAAAAACGCCTTGTAATGAGCTATCCACAAAGTGGATGTGTATGCGTTCTAAAATGCATGCATTATTATTACTTTTACTATATATCTATTCACTTCTTTGCATACATCTATCTTTATTTAATTCGATTGACTATTATTCATCGAATTATTTGTACATGAATTCACCGTCTTTTCATGTTTCGTTTATCAATGATTAATTGATAAATTTATTCAGTCAATCTCGTATCTAACCACAGTCGGAAAAATGAATACAAAACCAAACATTATTGTCTAATTGTATCTGGAATAGATCAGTAATACAATAAGAAGAATGTGTGGCTGTAACCATGTTTATTTATTCTGTGTGCATGAAATTGTTTGAGCCATCAGTAACTATGTCCTAAATAACCAAATATTTAAATAAATGCGGTAAAACATGTAAACTGGTTATAATCATGAGCAGACGAACCCTTTCCACTCATCTTCATTTCGACCACTTGTGACCCCATTAATGCCCCTTGAAATATGATTGCCCCTCTTTAGCTTTGTCGTTTTCATACCAGTACCACTATTCATTCAGCAAATTTTGAATAATCCACATTGCTTTTTTTCTTCTATCTTTACTATTTTGTGATTTGAGAGGATCATTAAGCAGCAAATGCATTTTTAATGTGTGTGTTTATTGGAACGGAATCAACGGTGGTTACATGATGATAGATTAGAACTAAATAATGTTTTGTTCCACACTCTTTTGTTCTCTTGAAGAAATATGAATTTCTCACTTTGAACACCCATTTTCAAGAAAAGCCACAAAAACCGAATTCAGATCGACGAGCAATCCATTCAAGACCAATTGTAGACGCCATAGATACATCCGTTTACTGTACCTGTATATCGCTTGTATTTGTCGTTTCATACACGAAGTAGATTTTTTTCAAAGTATCAAAATCGTCAAAAAACGGAGTGAATAGGTAAAATCGATTAATATTAAATGTGTAACAGGACTGCTATGGTTGAAGAGTGAGATTTAAAGATCTATATTCCAAAATAATAAACAACGAAATATTGTATTTCTAAACGAATGTTATAGGGGGATATATGACAAGGGTGATTTTTATTCAATGCTTACACATCTATTCCTAAATTTCTTCTGCATCGTTTGTGTATAGGTGTAAGCTATACTGATACCGTACTTGTACTATAATTCAGTTGCTAATATTTCATATATTCATGTCTATTAGATCCTATGGTCGAGCATCTTTGTGTTTGAAAATAAACTGATAATAATAATAATAATAACATGAATATTATTATTAAGAATAGTAATAATACTAATAGAAAATACTAAATGAATATCGCTCCTTATGAAAGTATACATCTGTTCATAAAAAAAAAACCTTTTAAACGCCTTAGTTGTGTACTTTGAGCTGTTTTGGATGCATATTATACATATATTTTTTTAATATTTGAAGGCCATAGAGTTCAACACATTGTGCAGTAAAAATGTTTATTTTCTTGTTCTTTTCTTAATTATAATGCACATATAGGAGGGTCTCTCCGGCGTATCTTTCAGCTTTGTTGTATTATAACTTGTTATATTCAACATTCAATTGATAACTCGCTAGAGCCAGCGGGTCTATTCAAATATTTTAGAAAAAGTATGTTTTGATTCATATCTTTTATAATAACTATGATGTATTCTTGTGAATTTTAGATACAGAAATTTTACAATATGACTTGAAAATGTTCAACTACCTGGCTAAACTATCGACTGATTGATTGAATTTACTACATTTCTATTTAAGTTTTTTGTCCTTTAATAGGTTGTTTCTCTTCGTCTTTTCTTTATTTTAACGAGGTCTGATGTGATGAATAACCATCAAACAATATGGCATTCATGATTCAACATGAACTAACAAGATTCATCTAAACATTGATATAAGATTGTGCACATGTACGTCGTAAATGACAAAATTACAATTGCAATATCACAGTATAATATCTTCACTCTTTTGAGCGATACGCTTTCCACCCAGTATACCCCTAGGGCACCACATGAAATCCAAAAGGCTGAAATAGAGGCCGTATTTAACTGGTCCAAGAAAAAAAAAACCTTTTCAAAATAGAGAAAAGGATTTAGCATGGTTAGAGTAGTAATTATTACGAGCTCCTATCAATACGACGAATATCTATTCTAAAAAGACATTCCATAACCTCATAAAGGAATAAAAGAAGTGTAATAGAGACAGCGCTATTATGGAGACAGACTTTGGAGATGGGTGGGATTATAAAAGAGACTGGTTGGAAACTAGAAAAGAGACTGGTATATTATTGAGTTTGTATGGAGGGAGACGGAGGGTAGCCTAAAAGACTAACACGGGAGACAGGTAGACAAAGTATCGTGATGGATGGGGTCATCTCTTATTGTGAACGAAAAGCACAGGGAATGAAAGAGCGAGGTGAGTATGGGAGAGATAGAAATAGAGAAAAATATGAGATGGGTGAAAGAGGGATGGAGAGAGAGAGGGAGAGGGAGAGAGAGACGTGGAAATTCGAGAAAAGGAGTTTAATATAAGGGCGATTATAAGGAACGGTTGGGGTGACACAGGGAGACGGATAGAAAGGTAGATAGTATGTATGTGTGTGCGTTTGTGTGTGTGTGTTGTGTGTGAGCGAGAGAGAGAAAGACATACACACACGCACACAGAGGGAGAGAGATGGGAGGGAGAACGAGAGGGAGATGGAGAGACAGAGAGAGAGAGAGGAAGAGAGAGAGAGAGAGAGACAGAGACAGAGGGGAGGGAGAGACAGAGGGGAGGGAGAGAGAGAAGGGGGGGGGGAGAGTGGTCTGAATATATGGATTTCAATATCATAGTATTAAATACAGTTACCTGTAGTATAGGGACATCCAAAACAGAGAGAGCTATATAGAGGAAAGAGTGAAGGGATGGGGGGGGGGGGTGGCTAAAAAGGACGAAATGTACAGGTGAATAAAAGAAGAATAGATATAAATGTAAAGGTGAATAGAATAGGAATGAATATACATCTCACGTGGTGGCAACACATCAAATATAAATGTCAGCTATTAGCCACAAACGGCCTGGCGTCTACCGTGTCGATTGTTCACTACTGGTATTTACGATATTTTATTTTTCATGTCCATTCGGACGATTTTCTGCCCCCTTTTCCCTTCTTTCTCAGTTTTTCCGTTTTTCATCTCTTCTGCACTGTGATTAACTTATTATCCGCGATGGTCTTTAAGTACCTTTATTCTATCCAGGGTTGCACTAATGTTGTAGAACTTAAATGTTTGCGGAGCATTAAAAAATGTATTATGTGCCCCTTAACTTACATCGTAAAAATGATTGGCAATTCAAATAGTTATATGGTGTTGACTTAAGTAGTGTTAGTAAACACTATAAGATTGTGATACATTTAATTGCATTTTGCCCTTAGTACAATCTCTAAAAACATGAAACTCATTCGGAAAAAAGGGTAATTGTACTTAGAGCACTATCAGTGTGACTATATATGGGAGGGAACTCTGCGAATTTTTAAATTTCCATATCGAATGAAAGTTTCTCCAAAAAATAATTCTATTTTGTATGTTAAGAAAATGACATATATGTATTTTTCACAAATTTTATGATATTACTGAGTAGATAATTTAAAGAATTAATTGCTATGATTTGGGATGGGCTATATTTTTTTGCACAATGTATAATAGGTCGTGGTACCTAATTGCGCCAGAAATTAAGTTCAGATCTATTAAAGCCCAAGTACAGTTTTGGTAAAAGCGAATATTTTAATTGCCAAATTTTGTCTTCAAATCTATATAAAATGAAACATGATATCATGAACATGCTGTACAAAAGATTGTGCGAACAATGAACAAGTTTTGGGAAAGTTATAACCTAAAATGTTCAAATTATTTCAGCGTCGTGTCCCCCGACGCTAATTCAATATTTTCTTTCTTGATAAAGGACAACTTTTCATGCACAGAATTGGATGAAGATTTCAGAATTTGTTCTTTGTGTATTCCTCTTAATCATGCTTTAATCAAATCTTGGAAATAACTTTGTATATGCCCGATAAGAAACAAAATATTGTTATAACCAAGAGAGGGCGCTAAATACGATTTAACGGTCAAATTCAAATTTTCAAACGAATTAGCTCGTAGAAAAATATGCTATGGTCTTAAAATATGTATAAAAATTACATGTCATGGTAAATATCCCAAATAATTCACATTTTTTAATCTTTACCAAAACTATACTTGAGCTTTAAGGTATTTGTAGGTTCGGAATTATCATAAACCCTCAGTTGTCATGGTTGTTGGTTTAAGCTTTCCTTTTAATTTCAAAGATGATCGCGAATTCATGGAGTTGAATGTTATGGGTTTTACTAATGATTACACCTTTTCTCATTCATGTAAGAAATAAACACTCACGCTCTGAATAACAAGCCGGGTGTCTTCTCAATTTGGTTTGACATTTACCATGTTTACTGACCGGAATCCTGCTAAACTCTCGTATTTTTCATTTATTCATTTATTATAGTCTTCTCTAAAATCAAGGTAGTTGCATTCAGTTGTAAAACTACTTTTCAAGCACGCCCTGTGTAAATTATGTTTTTTTTTTTTTTTTTTACTATTTCCTTCTTTTATAATTACTTTGTCATTCCTTCTTTTTCTCCATCTGTCTCCCTTCAGTGTTATCCATTTCTCTTTTCCATTTCCCCCCATCATTCTGCGAATCGTTTTTCCCAACCATGTCTCCCAAACCAATAATTGACAGCTGTTTATCGCATATAAATAATCATGAAACTATCTCAGACAGACCGGTCTGGCATTGTGTGCCCTCGCGACAAACAATATTTACTCTAAACTGATATTCCAAAACCAATCCAATAGATTGCTTACCGGGGCAATCATGACGTGCCTTAATGTAATATTGGACTAGAAAAGCGACTTGGAATGACAAAATATGATAACTTCATCTCATTTTTCTCTGCAGTTGGACCAACTTGTAGATATTCATCTAAACAAATCACAGGTCATCTTTTTAGACAAAGATGATGTCAAAATTGCAAAAACAGCAGGAAGATGGGGCCTTCTGTTGTTCCCTATCATTTGAAATGGCACGTAACAAAACTAATTTGCAATTTTCAAAAAGTTGAATTATCTGTAGCGGACACAAACTCCTTCCGCAAAGTCGTACACATGTATTTGTATTTTGGGATGAATGGGCATATATTTACTAGATAACGCTGTGTTTTATGCCTTAACTTTGGCTTTTAAGCTTTATCTTTGTGAAAATATTGGGAAATGTACTTTTCGTCACAAAAATATCACTTTTGCAATTTGACTGTAAAATGCCCAGACTATGATAGAGTCTGAAAAGGCACTTGAAACATGCACCAAAATGATAATTTACCCATGTTTGTTCAATCTATATTCTTAAAAAGAGCCTTATGTATAACCTTTAAAAAAAGTAGCATTTTTTTAATGTGCGTTCATTCACGCATAACAATTTGAATCATGCTGAGTTTTACAAATGTAGTTGATGAGCAAAATACCTACAAATGTTATTTATTAGACACCACCCCCTCCCGCTCCCCTCCCTCAGTTAAAACGTTGTACGTTTAGATCCCAGGCAGTTGATAGACTGCCACACTTTTGGTGCATGTTGGCTGCAACGCTTTCGAGTGGCAAGTCATTGTAATTGTACAATAGCTTTCCATCTCTGATGTAATCGCCCCGGCGTCACTAATGTTGCTTTTTAATGTAAAATGATGAGATGATTGCATTCATTTCCTGGCAGTCAAATAAGGCGAAGATGTCTCTATACAATAGTACATGGCAAGGCTAAGGAAATTGCTTCATCTGTGTTGTTTTTTGTTATTGTTGTTATTGATGATGATGATGTTGCTGCTTTTAATTTTGCAATCACATATGATACCGAAATTACGACAAAACCGTACTTCAGGCACCCATCTTACAATAACTTTCATACGAATAAAACGACTAATGTACCTTATAGCAATGATGTGATTGAACCTCTCAAACTGACACAACTCCAACAGGAGTCTGGATACCAGATCCCATCGAGATACATGGCCACAACTGGCTCGGTGAAGGAGACGAAAAGTCTACTGCTCTTGACCGTCAATCACAATCCCTCATACTTGACTTTTACTTAAAGGGACATTATCAATACAATCATTCCATTGGAATTCCTTAAATTTAATTTCTTAAAGGTAAAATCTTTATGGTATCATCCCACAAACTTGACTTACTGAAAGGAATATACGTACAATCGTTCATGTAATAAACTAAAATAGATTTTTCTTGAGAGTTCTTCAGACTTATCTCACTTTTACTTAAAGGGACACTATCAACACAATCATTCCATCATAATCCCTAAAAAAAATTGAATAAGTTAAAGGGACAATCTAAACACTGTAACTTGACTTACCTAAAGGGACAACCGTTCCATTTTAAACTAAATTAAATCGACAATTTTTAATTAGAATTCCTCAGACATAACTCACTTAAAGGGACAATCATTCCATAAGAAGACCTTCAAACTTGATCTACTTAAAGGGACATAATCAACCCATAGAATCCCTAAAACTTGACTCACTTAAAAGGACAACCATTCCATTAGAATACCTAAAACCTGACTTATTTATAGGGACAATCATTCCATAAGAATCCCCGGACACAACTTATTTAAAGGGATAAGCATTCCATAAGAATCCCTCAAAACTTACCTTAATTAAAGGAATATTATCAAAATATTATTCTGCTTTAAGTGACATTATCAACATGTCACTTTATCAAAATCACTTAAACTTAACTTATTTAAACGATCGATCGTCCAAAACCATTCGTACTGAAATAACATAAAGGCATATCATTAACGTGATCACTTCACTAACTAACATGCAAACACAATATTATGTGACTAATTGAAAACCTTTTTGTAAATATTGTAGTTTCACAGGAATAAAAATAAATTATATAGGGTAATCATGAACATAAAAAAAAAATAGTAAAGAGACATTTCAACTGGCATGATTTATGGAACAGTGGTTATTAGAGATACTTAATATTACTATTTTATATCATAAGTACATGATTATGATATCAGTTACAACATTTTATCGATACGATGCTTATTCAAAGGGTTATTATCAATTCTAATATCATACAAGCAGCATAAAAATACATTTCCGTTTCTCATGAAGTCTGGTGTCTCTTTTTTGTCGTAAATCGGCGCATTTACTTTCACTGCTTCTCAACAGTGCCTGAAAATGCAATTTTCATACGTTTCACTTACTTGATCGAATTCGTAATTCTCTTATCTATAAAGACTTACATTAAACCTTTACATTGTATATTACATAAAACATGTTTCTCTTTTTTATGCAGTTTAACTTTTATCGGTCAGATCGCTCCCAATGGTTTGTGGACGAATTCATTTTAAATCCATTGAAAGGAAATATTCAGACTGGTTGGTATACTGACGAGTTGTAAGTACATTTAAGAAGGTTCCCCAAAACAATTTTGATAGCGAGGAAAGCTAAATGTCTTTAAATCAGAGTTATTGCATAAGTCGGTTTCCGAATAGATTCAAATATATGCACGTTTCTTGCCACGAACTTAGTTACATGGTATTCGTTAAACCGGTTAGTTGAACTAAAGTACTTAGAATCCAGTCTGCATAATTTCTTGTTGCTATATGGTGGGCTTATTTTGGGGGTATGGAGAACAACCCTCCTTTTCTAAATCAGTGGTTTAATTCTATGGTTTGACGGATGATCATGAATCTTGATGAAGAACTTAGACGAATGTCAAGCTCAAGGTGACATTGTTGGAAATGCTTGGATGATTGGCATAAACAATTATTAAACCTGGGTTTGCACCATAATTTTGCCTTCTTTTTGTCTCTTTTCCTCCAGTTCTGTCTCGTTTTATAATGGTCTTCCGTTTTCAGCTTCTCAAAATCTCGACGTCCAATTTTTATGTTTAAGTCATCTGGTTGTCGGTTTCGTCTCAGGGTCTGGCGGGCCGCCGTCCTACCCTCATACGAGACGCCGCATATGACGAACGTAAAAAAGTAAAGGATTTCTTGACAAAATGAACTACACTGGTGCTTATTTTTAAATAATAGTCATCGCTTTCTTGTTCCCATGTCGCTCATATTATTTTCTCCTGTCACTTTACTCCGTTTGATGCCAGACAGCGTGCATATGGAAAACAGAGAGCAGCGCCATAGGAAATAAAAACAAGTTGTCTGTCTATTTGGCGCTAAATGACAGCCAAATTAATCGAAAAATCGTGATTGGCAAATGGACGACAGCAGAATGTCTACAATATGTTCATATGTTCATGTTATTATGTTCATAATTATGTTCATAGTGTTTTTTTTACGTGACCACCGGGCATTGTTAGAAAACTATATTTATTAAGGTTTATCTTTTATGAATACCGTGTTACTTTTATGGAATGTTGGTATTTCGTTGCGTTGAAATTCATTAGGCCTAATGTTAACAATAAACTTACTTTTTCTAATTTATTTTTTCAATAAACATTGATATCCACCACCTTTTTCATCTCTTTTTATTTCATAGAGGTGAAAAATATAAAAAAATGTTATGGTTGTTCGGAACGCCCCTCAAATTCGGACCGTGCGGGGTCCGGTGGGTTGGGACATCGATCCGTCAATCATTATGACATCATATGCAGACATTGATGAGCAAGAACCGGCGTTTGCGTGTGTCACTGTATGCATTTATGATATTGTTTGGCGCCAATTATACCCGCTATTTGAACATTTTTTTTTATTATGCGGAACGTGGCAGATTCTTCAGAAGCTGAGGAAAACAGTTATTCAAGTCCTGACTCGGATTTCGAGGATGACATTGAACAAGAAGGAGAAATATTAGGGACACAATCCTACATATTTGAGTCCGTGGATTTTAACGCAGGACTGGATATGACGTCACAGACTTCACCTGTCAAAAGATGTGCCATAGAGGGGGTATTTCTGGGAGGCGGGGCATAGCTCTCTGACCCAGATAGAAATGTTATTGGAAATTAATTTTAAAAATATTAAGAGGCGTATTTTTTGGGAGGAAATGGTATCATTATGTAAAGATATATGTAATCTTCAATATATCATGATACAGAGTGTCATAAAAGTTCTCCTTTAATGATATTTGGTTTTGTATCAACAAAAACTCACGCCGATGACCAATACTGATATACGCTGATCAGGGGAGTGTTTCATCAAGATTTGTCGCAGCGACAAGGAGTCATTTTCCGACAGTTCCCATAGCAACTGTCAGCGATAGTGCTTTTCATCCAATCAAAATCAAGGAATTTGTCAGCGCTGACTAATTGTCTCTGCGACAAATCTTGATGAAACACCCCCAGAGCTCAGTTCGTTAGTTGGTTACTTGATTGTTTGTTTTTTGTTATTTTCGTATTTTTTTTTTGTTCTCTTATATATATCTGAACGGAACAATGCTGGTCATTTCTTTTTCACATGAAATAAAATTGGGAAAGGGTAGGGAAACCTTTTTGGTGCAGTGTCCTAACACAGATCGGATGACTCGACGATTCTTATAACATTGTATAATGTCCTCACATAGACGACTGAGCATTTATTGTTATATTACTTCCTATACCTCGACCAACAAAAAACAAGATAATTTTATTTCGATACCAACATGCCCATTGTGCAATGTTTATTTACCTCAGCAACGCATAGGGATGGATGTTTTTCTGTAGAAACGAAACATGTACACAGCACGGCTTCTTCGTTCAGGATGCATTAGTTTTTAAAGGGACTTCTTGAACAGAGAGGCAACCCATCTAACGGTCTCATTAGCACAATAATGATGTCTCGAAAATAACTACTTGGCCAGTCGTGGAGTGCGCATTGAGAAAACCCGTCCTTCTATGCGTCTTTTCCGCCAATGAATAAAAGATGACGAGGGACTAGAAAGCGAGTCAACAAAAGGGGTACCGCCAACAACCCTTGCAGATGAAAGGGGATTTCTTTCAAGTTCACAATGGCCCTGGGATCGACTCAAGGGATAAGACGGGAAAGAGGTAAATAGGTTCTATTGTAAATGAGGCCCAATTAAAGTCCGTGATTTCAGAGGAAATAAACTGAATGGGCTGCACACGGAGATGGCATCTGATTTTATACGTTGGTTCTATTTGAAGAAAAAAAAATAATCCGCCATGTTTAATATGATTTAGAATATCTCCAAATGTATTTCCATTGTCTTTTGAAGACCGTCACGACGAAGTAAGATTGCCACTAAATAAATCCTCTCTTTGAATGAACATTTTGAGAGAAAAAAAGACAACGGAGTGGGGTGACTATTTTCCACATTATTTTCATATTAGCGAAATAAAAGAAAATTGTCGAGCGATCGCTTAGTTTACTCCAGTACAGCTAAAGACGATGCACATTATTTTCATCAGGGATGCATAATTTTTCTATTTGAAATATTGCTAATATTCTGATATTTGTGTTGGTAGAATTGAGAGAAACGGGATTTCCAGGAAAAAAACCGGGAGTGCAATTACAAAGGCATTTATTGGGAAATTGATCATACATATCCGTGTATACGCGTTTCTTCTTGTATAGTATTCGTAAATCACACCGTTTGTGTTTTGTCTATATAGATGAAGTTTTGCCCCTTCCATTTTCATCATCATATCATGACAATTTCAATAAGAGAAAGAGAGAAATTAAAATAAAAAGCGATGGAATGTATTGAACGAAAAAAAACCCCACATATTTTTGAAAATTGATTGTGGAATAAAAGAGTTCAAGTATGGGTCCGGGGAGGTGATTTGCCAGCCTTGGCGACAGAAAGTAGTTACTTTTCCCCCCATAGTGCTATTGTTGTGGGGGTAACTGTGGTGGTGCAGTAAACTTTGGTCAAAACAGACGCGTCTATCCATCACCAAAATTAACCTAGTGGGACTATAGCGGGAGGTTTTAGTGGTGAGATCATCAGCACAGAATGACGCGTCTGGGACTAAAGTGACGTACTGCTGAACTTTCTCGATGATTCCAGCATCAGCTCTGAGTTTGATCCGATGGACACTCCCCTAATTTCCGTTATCCTTGTTGGGCTTAGGGAAGTTAAATTGTTGTGATTGTTTTGTCACATTAAGCTTTTTCCTACTGTTGTCAACATGCGTGTCGTAACAAACAAATGGGGAAATATAAATTCAAGCAATCATTGACCTGTTGAAGCAT
>BQKZ01002925.1:61505-75675 GCA_036244855.1 Temnopleurus reevesii | reverse complement strand
GTAAAAGACAGAAAATCAAAATAAGTTCGGTACAATTGACAATAAAAAAAACAAGCGGACAAAATACGATTTCATATTTCATTCGAATTTATTCATTTAATCCTCAGTGTGCGTTCTAAAATGCTGTTACAATCTTATGGCAAGTTACATGTTTTTAAAAGTTAAAACGGGATCATAAATGTATACAGGGACCGCAAAACGTCATGAAACTCGGAAACACCTTGTCATACATACATTTATACATTTATTCAAAAAAGTTGAGGGGGCTCCCTCTCCCCTACCCCCATTGTTCCGCGGTCCCTGATATTGCATAACTTGTGAACAATCTGTGAATACTTTATCAAATGAATGCATACTTTAAAAATCAGTAAAGTTTGTATTTAAAAAAAATAATTAACAATTGTCCCATAGCGCAAGCCGCATGCATGTGCGTGCTCCACAGTGAGGTTCAATTAATGGTCAACGATTATTCCGTATTTTACGATGTATAAAAAACATCAACAAGAAAAAGACGACGAAATTAAGAAGGAAAAGAAAGGCAGTAGAAGGAAAGGAAGATCAAGTAGAAAAAAAAGGAAGTAGACAAAAGGAAGAAGAAGTAGAAGCAGTATGAGTAGTAGCAATATAAGTGGATATAGCAGTAGTATTAGTAGAAGAAAATGAAAAAGAAGAAGAAAAAGCAGAGGGAGAGGAAACAACTGGTTAAATTGTTGATTTTATTCATATCGCCAAAATTATTTTTTGCACTATTCTATCCTAAAATGAAATATCGTCAAATGTCTTTCCGAGGTCGATCGCATAATTTTGGATGTTATATCCTACTAACTAGGTCCCCATTTTCATCGATTTCAAAAGAATGTAATAAGGTTGGTCGGTCGTCGGTCGGTTGATCGGTCGTCTGTCGTTTAGTCGGACGGTCGGTCGATCGGTTGGTCGGCCAGTTGGTCGGTCAGTCGGTCGGTCGTTAATCGGTCGGTATGTCGGCAGGTCGGAAAAGTAGACAATTTAACCTTATTTTCACGTGGAATAGAATACTAGGAAGGGAGTGATAGTCCAATGAACATCTGTTGCTTATTTCACATTCTTCAAAGAATATTTTGTTTTTGTTAAAACGGAAAAAAAATCAGGTCGGGCCACTTTCAGAGGGTCGGTCGGTCATTCGGTGCACATGGATGGCAACATAATTTTGAATACTTGGCCTTATCAACCGATTCGAGAGAGCGTCACTGATTTCCTTAATTATCATTTCGTCTGACGTGAAGCAATCCCTTATCACTAGTCATCAAATCTAAAGTACCCACCAAAGATGACAGTATTCTATTCTAGATAGAAAAGATTCACTTTAACGACATAGTTGCGTCAACCGACAACAGCGATAATTTGAAGCCCATATGTTTCCAAGTGCTACATGCAAGATCTATTCAATTCTGATCAAAAGTCATCGTTGTAGACAGAAAAGCTACGATGTCGCGTGAATGGAATTATTTCTACACACAAACATTTCTACCCACTTAAAACTTATTGCGTTAAAGGGAATTTTTTTCTAGGTAAGGGTAAGGTAAGGGAAGAAAAATATGATGAACAAGCTGTCAAAATTTGAGCAAATTCGGATAATCCATTCAAAAGTTATGAACTCTGTAAGTTTCACCTCACATGGGCTCCTCGAGTTGGTATCCAATCGGCACAAAATGTCTGGCCACATGGTGAAATCTCCATTCACTTTGTACATAGAATTTCACATTCTGTTCTTTTTGAAGAAAATTAAAATTGAGCAAAGAAATTGGGGCCCCATCGGGATTCGAACCCGAGACCTCTGGATTGCTTGACCACTTTTTGAAGAAAAGTAGAAAATGAATCAACGAGTTTGATCTAAAATGTCCATTATACTTGAACAAAAAAAGTGTTTTTTGGTACATTTCTGTGTAAATAGTGAAACAGTTCTCCATTTTTTACATCCATTGTGTGTCTGTAGGTCATGTAGCTTATCAATCCAAGGATCCCCATGGGTGGTGTAAATCAAAATGTTAAAGATTATCGACTTTTGAGTGAATCGTCCAATTTTCATGATTTTGCTCAAATTGTTCACAGTTTGACCATTGTATTTTGCTCCATCCACCGACATTTATGTCTGTGGTTAATTCCCCTGTTAAGTCAACTGGTAAGCAGGTAAAAATGGCGGGAAATTGGGTGAAATCAGATATACTTAACGTGATATTTTGCTCTTTTAAAAATAGGAAACAAGGATATGAATATTCTAAATACTGACTTGATTCTCAGGTGATTCGTATAAAGTAAGCTAAATTCATCGTCCGTGTTTCGTGAAAAGACGGGAGCCAAAGGGTATAGTTGAACAAAACCATCACTTTTAATATTTGCATCTTCGATGAAACGTGTTCTACTTTAAGCCCCGGTCACATAGGATCCCAGAAGCAACACGATTCACTCCGACTCTTTGTTCAGAGGCAGTTAACTGTGATTTAACAAAGAGTCGGGGTGAATCGTGTTGCTTCCGGGGATCTATGTGACCGGGGCTTTAGGAATAATGTGTTTCAACAGGATACCCTTTGAATTGGTGCTATGGCGGGATTTCCATATATTCATGCGCAACTCCCGTTTGGAAACCGTCACTTCGTGAAAACATGGACGATATGTGAAACATAAATTCTATTGCTTCCATAAATTCAATAATGTTGATATAAAACCGCTTTACGCAGTAAATGCGGTTTTAATGTTTGAAACCTGAATTTAATAATGACACATTTTTTCCAATTACTCATAAACAAGATGGATAAAACACAGAATACATTAATCACTATTAAATAGTCATCGCCGTATGAAATTTGTTGTCTACTAAAGTCACAATTGCACATTCATGTAAGTAACCAACGTGTGCCAATGCAAGCGTTAATTTATTTTACGGACTATTTATTATTACTTTACAACTGCTCAGATTGCAATGTGATTTCGGCCACAAAATGATGAGAGGCATAATGCAATGTATGATCAATTTTGTTGCTCTTTTTGTTAATCATACTCTTTATATAAAATTTGAAGTAAAAAAGACATAAAATTGTTTTGACAAAATAATTGTTAGCGACATATCAAATTTGCAAGATAGTTACGCTAACTGCCATGTTAAACTATTCAACACAATCGAGATTTGTGCACATTCATTGGCAAATCTAGCACCACTTTGAAATATAATACACATTAACGTGATAAAAACACAGTGCAAAGTCTGAATAATTGTACAACATACGAGGGGGGGGGGCGTGTTGCTAGAAAGTTACAATCGATTGCAAGTTGTATAGTTGATAGACAGACGCCGATCAAATTTTTTTTTGCACGTCTTGTTAACAGTGCCATCTGCGAGCAAATGAAAAAAAAATCGTTTCAATTTCCAACCACTTTGCACTTGACTTACAACTGATCGCAACTTTCTGGCAACACCCCAAAGGATAAGTTTGATTGGCTAAGAGTTCACTGTGACGTCAGCAATACGTCACTTCGATGGAGGGCGAGGATAGCACGAGTTGAACCCGACTACTCTTCATGCTGTTTGTGGATATGGACATCTCCTCCATCTTTCGTCTATGTCTGTGTGATTAGATAAAAATAGAAAATGAATCAAAATATTTATCAATAAACATTAAATCATTGACACAAAAATCGGCGTGAATATGATTATGGTGGTGGCGGTGATGATTATGATGATGATGATGATGATGATAATGATAATGATAGTGATGATGATGGTGATGATGGTGATGAGATGATGATGATGATAATGATTTAATGATGACGGTAAACATGGTGATGGTGTGGATGATGATTATCATGGTGACAATGATGACAATGATGATGGTAATGTGATGTGATGGTGATGGTGATGGTAATGACGATGGGGATGATGATGGTGATGATGATGATGATGATGATTAAGATAATGGTGATGACGATGATGATGGTGGTGATGATGATGATGATGATGATTAAGATGATGGTGATGATCGTGATGATGGTGGTGATGGTAATGATGATGGTGATTGGTAATTGTAATGAAGATGAGGATAGTGATGATGATGATGGTGGTGGTGATGACGGTGATGATGGTGGTAATGTTGATGATGATGATGATGATGATGATGATGATGGTGATGGTGATGATTATGATGATGACGATGATTAAGATGATGGTGATGACGGTGATGATGGTGGTGATGGTAATGATGATGGTGATTGGTAATTGTAATGAAGATGAGGTTAGTGATGATAATTATGATGATGATGTTGATGATGATGATGATGATGATGATGATGATGATGATGATAATGATAATGGTGACGATGATGGCGTTGACGGTGATGTACCAGTGATGCTGGTGATGTCGACGATGGTAGTGATGTTACTACTGTTGGTAATGCTGTCGGTGATGGTAATGACGATGACATTGGTGATGATGCTAATAACCATAATAGCGATACTTATGATAATCGTGACGTGAAAACGGAAGAAAGTTTATTGGACACAATTCAATTCCCTGATGAAGGCTTAAGCCTCAGGGTTACTAAATATTTGAGGACCTTTTCAGGAAGCAAACAAATTTAGAGCCAACTTAAAACATTTCATTACGGTGTTATATTATACCAACCTCAGCTGCATATCGTCTATTCTGTCGCTGCATATGCCGTACATACGAATCGCCTGTGCTGTTTCGTCTCGNGTGATGATGATGATGATGATGTGATGGTGATGGTGTTGATAATGATGACGGTAATGATGATAATGATGGTGATGATGGTGATGATGGTGATGATGGTAATGATGGTTGGTGATAATGATGATGATGTCGTGATGATGATTATGATGATGATATTGGTGATGATGATGGTGAAGATATTGGTAATGATAAAAAAGGATCTTGACAGTGATGGAACAGTGATGGTATTGATGTTGAGGACGATAGTAAGGTTACTAGTAGGGTGGGAGTGGTAGTGTTGGAAGTGGTGGTAGTGGTAGGGATGTGTATGACGGTAATGGTGATGAAGTTTGTGAGTGATGTTAGTAGTTGTGGCAATGACGATGAAATGAATGATGACGCCAATAACCATAGCGATAATGTATGTTATTGAGGATAATTAATCCTTCCGTGAAAGATGGTAGTCTTTATTAGGCGTAGTTAATTTTCCTGATGATAGCTTAAGCTTTTTGAAGTAGATTTTTTTCATGAAGCAAACAAACTTATAGCCAACTTAAAACATTTAATTACGGTGTTATATTATACCAACCTCAGCTGCATATCGTCTATTCTGTCGCTGCATATGCCGTACATACGAATCGCCTGTGCTGTTTCGTCTCGGATAGCTGCTAATGCCTTCCGGTAATTGTTGAGTATTGCACTACGGGCAGCATGGCTCTGCGAAAAAGGAAGATATAGAATAACATGCATAAATTAATCTAGAATTCAGAAATATGCTAGTGTTTATCCTGATTCCTCTAATTAAAGCTTGCATTTGGCATTTCACTATCAAATTAGGCATTTTAATGGATTGGTTTAAAAGCTACATGCCGTGTAATCTCTTACTTAAAATGATATGAAAATCATTTTGAAAGCAAATGTCTTTATAAAGGGTTAGAGACTCGGTAGTTGTGCATGGGGTGATTCTTTTATCTAATTTCCATTAGGACGTCAATGTCCTAATTATGCAATCTTAAAACTAAAGGTGACAGTCAAACACCATGAACATATCATCGTTTACTCATTTAGATTAAAAGAAAATATGTAAGTAGGTATGATAATTTCCTTGGAGCTTGTAATTTCGTTTTTATCTTTAACATTTTTGGCAAGGTTTGAAGGCGGTCGTCATAATTACCCGTACAGAATCGCCGAATCTTGCTTCTGCCGAAACCTCCTCCTCCCCGTCTCTCCTCTTAAACTTCCACTGCCAGAGTTTATCCCGATACCTCCTCTTGATCGGTGGATTAATATCAGGTTTACATTTTAAAACATACAGTTTGGGCACAAAAAGACAGCCAAGATTGGCTACACTCGACACCATGAGTCCTAAGGCTATGACGAATGTTCGATAGTGTCTTCCGGTGGGTAACACGAGATAGATTGTCAGGATGGTAACCCAGACCATCACTTGAATGATGAAGGAGAAGAAGATGAACTTCCCCTCTTGGAAGTTCTTGTCGCGATTTCGGATGTTGAATGAGATGATGATGCCGAGGATGTCGAGAGTGATGCAGTAGGCGATGACGACGATCACGCCGTCATAGTCGCCCTCGCTGACGCAGTCGACGTAGACGAGATAGTTGTCACGATCGACGGTCTTGGTGACGACGGGACGACTCGTCAGCATCCAGATGAGGATGCATTGGCCGTGAACGAAGAGGACAGCGATTATGGAGAGGGCCCAGTTGTTGAGCTGGACGTGCTTTCGGTTGTAGGTGGAGTAGGCAGCGAGGATGAGGCTTCCTTCGGTGATGGGGATTGGCAAGAGTTGTGTCCCGGCGACGATAAGGCACGTGAGCTCGGATGCGGGGATGATGGAGAGGGTCGTGGTGACGAACGTGATGGTGATCCCGAGGAGTACGAAGCTCCAGGATCGCGCGAAGGCGTGGAAGATGATGGTCGTGTTCTCCTTGATCATGAAGATGACGATGATGACGACGCATATCAACCAGCCGATGATTGCGGAAGCGATGACTGCGAATCCGATCTCAGATTTAAGATCAACGAATGAGTAGGGTAGATCAATACAGTCAGTTCTGTTCTCATTGGCGACCTGCTCCACGCTGCAAGGAGTGCAAGATAAGGCGTTGGTTTCGTTAGTAAATTGGTTATTCAAGCAATGCACACACATCCAGCAGCAACTGCTGAAGTCAATGGAAATACGTCGCATCCCAGGGTAGCATGTCCTGCCGCAGATGGATAAGGGCGCTGTTCCCGTCAACGCGCAGCTGTTTGTCTTAGGCCAGAAGATTTCATCCTCGTTGGGGATTGAAACATCAGCTTCGCGCCAGTGCCCGATTATTTCCAAATGATACTCATCAGAGCAAGGCTCCTTTGGGCGGAGGTTGTAGAAGTCATACCAAGCTACTTCCGCGAGATTACCCTGTGGATCTGGCGCCAACCTGTACCCAGAGTGGCCCAGGAAGTCCACATTCTTCATGCAGTCAATCAACTGCTCACCAGGAATCCCTTCCGGCTGGGGCTTGCACATTTCATCATTGCAGTTCAGCGTTGCATGAATCGCGCGGGCCACTACTTCCACCGCGTCCACAACCGATGACACAAGAGATTGATTCGTGAAGGCAAGCGAGGTGGTGAACGACTCCTTTCCCGTGCATATCCTGTCGTAGGTGTAGTGGTGCTTTTCGGGTACACCTGGTAAACGGCACTGGAAGAACTCCTGCCAGTACTCGTTCAAAAACGGATCCTGGTAGTCGAGGGATTTAGGGGTTAGATTGAGGATGTACTCCTCAAAGTCTGGGATGTTCTCTGTGTGTGGGAAGACACCGATCATACCGCTGGTGACTCGAGAGATCTTAGGATCCAAGATGGTCTTCGATGCTCCCCATCCGTCGCTGCCAATCCACATGTATCCAGTGACATTGTGCTCAGCGAAATAGTTGAGGAGTCGGCTCATCGGGGCTTCGTTGGCGAAAGCAACAATCACTCGAACGTCCGGAACTCTCCTGAAATAATCAAAACAAGGGAAGATAAAAAAAAGTGAAATATAATTGTTGATTGGTGGATTAAAAATGCATTTGCTCCTCAAGTCGCTAGAAGTAAGACATAGGAGCAATACTAGATACGATCAAGAATATAAACTCGTAATTTTTCTAACTTGTTTTCAATGTGCCCGATCACAAAATAAATTTAACAAATGGCACGGAAAAAAGTACATTTTGGCTCAGAAGGAGTAAAATGAAAATAGTTGCAGTACAAACCAAAACCAATATTAGATAACGTGCGGGAGTCATCTTAGATTAACGTCAGTCTTGAAACTTGGACACATGAGCCCAGGACCATGTGGCTGGATTCTAAAGATCGCTGACTTTGGTCGCAAGGTCCGACGAATATGGCTCCGATTGAAAACCCACACAGGAACTCAAACGATAAATCTAGTTTCAAACCTAACACATATCCCAACCTTACGCCTTTCAAGAACATGGGACTGGAGCAATCGTCGCCGTTGTCATCCGACCAGGTAATCGCAAGCCCGACTTTGGGCATAGGAATCAGGGTCTATTGGTCCGTACATAGAACAGATGTACCTGATTCTGGTCAGGACTACGTGTTCCCTGAGAATCTATTGTCACCGAGTCAACATGGTCCGGTGACACCGAATCCAATGTTGCATTACCCATCGGTCACCTACCTGAGATCGCTGACAACGGTCTCAAGGTCCGATTGATCACTGAAGATCCACTGGTAGGCGATACAGATGTTATGAACACTACATTCAAATCAAACCTCAAACCTAACCCAGCCATACCCAAACCCTATGTTTTCCAAGAATCTGGGACAAGAGCAATTGCTACCGGACCAGCCTAGAGCATACGTAACTTTGTGCACAGGAATGAAGGACAGCTATTTTGTGCAAAGGCCTCGTGAGCCTGGTTTACAGACATACCATTCAGGACAACTTGTTCACCAAGACGCGGTCCGGTGACACCGGCCACCTACCTAAGATCGCTGACTATGGTTTCAAGATCCGACTGGTCACCGACGATCCTCTGGTAAGCGATGAAGAGATGATATAAGCCCTACTGATCATGTAAGTCCCCTGGTTGCTACCCATTTGGGCAACTATGTGGAAGCTGTAGCGGCTGGCGATTCCATGACATTTGCTTTGGAACTTTTTACTAGAAAACTTATAAATTAAGCCTAATTCCAAATGAAACCTCAAACCTTGCCCCTACTTATACCCGATAACCTGGCAATGGAGCGATTGTCGAATGTGTCACCTGCCCGTTTGGTCGCAAGCGCAACGTTGTGCACATGAATCAGGGACTACTGGTCTGCACAAAAGCACTTGATTCCGTCCAGGACAATATGTTCAGGGAGTGGGATTTGACCTTCAAGTCAAAATGTGCCAATGACGCAAGAACAACCGCCCTATTACCCATCGGCTACCTACCTGAGATTGCTGACTATGGTCTCAAGGTCAGATTGGTCGCTGAAGATCCTCTGGTAGGCGATGCAGATGCAAATCTGTTTGGCGGCTTTATCCTTGAATATCTACCGATTCTGTATAGGTCTCTGGTTGTTACCCATTTTCCGTGATATTATTTTGGTGCGGCGATCATTGCCCCCATGGAAACCTCACAAAGTAAACAAAACTTCAAATCTAACTCCAATCCTAATCCTTGCCACAGCCCATAAGCCCTAAAGCAGGAGAAATTGTTGCTGATGTCACCAGACCATCCTAGCCAACATACGACTTAGTGCACAGGAATTCGGACATGTTCACGGAATTGACCACCGAGTGAACATGGTCCGATGACACCAAATCAAATGCTGCGTCACCCATAGCCCAAGTACCTACCTAAGATCGCTGACTATGGTCTCAAGGTCCGATTGGTCGCTGAAGATCCTCTGGTAGGCGATGCAGATGTTTTGCTTGGCGGCCTCATCCTCGAAGATATAAACCCCGCTGACCCCGTAGGCCCCTTCGTCGTTGCCCAGGAGCGCAACCGTGTGGAAGCCGAAGTGACTGGCGAGGGTGGCCATTGCTCGGGCCTGGTATGTGTCGGTAGGGATCGTGCGGGTAAAATAGCTGGAAAAGGTGAACAACGAAATGGAATTAGCCATTTGTGCGCAGTCAGAACGCAGTTGTCTCTTTACGAAAGTACATACAAAATAGATGCTTAAAATAATGTGAATCCGATTCACTGACTTGTAACCATGGTAACGAACACAGGTTGTGTTATTTATCTCCAGCTTGTGAAATGTAAATGGTGTATGCTATTGTATTGCCAGGTTGGGCATACATGATCACTTGGCCAGCCCGACAACAATACGCGCTATTATCATTCTTGCGACCATTGAACACCATTAATGACTTTCTTGTATTCTGTCTGCATCCTAAGTGAAAAGTCAATATTTTTGCAATTTGATTTGATTTTGTTATTAAAAACACAGAATTATTAAAAAAAAAAGAAAAAGAAAAAAAAAGACCTGCTATTATGTGTCTCATAGTGAGTTATATGTTTATTTTGTAAATGTGTATTTATTTTTATGTGTATGCTCATTTAGATCCAATAAATCGTCTGAAGTGAGGCAAAGAGAAGGAAAAATTGTTGCAGGCCCAAGAACCAGTAGCAACATACTTTGATGATTGAGGAAACTTACTTAAATCTTGATTCGCTGAGTATGTCACTGGTCGCGGCATAGCTGACTTCGGGGAGGGTGAAGAGATTGAAAAGACTCGCCACAGACACGGCAGCACTGCTCGTCGCTGGTCCCACCACCGCAGATATAGACTGCTCACCAGAATCACTGAATTCAAAGACATTTTTTTTAAAGAGATCATCAACATGCAAGCACCGTGGGGAGGGAGGGGGATTTGGGGATTGGGCCCCATGTCAGAGTAAGGGNGAGCTCCGATTCTTTCAAATTTTGTATTCAATGTTGTATTATCGTTGCACAATGCCCACCGAGAGACTTATCCCAAACGAATCTCACACTCAAATTGTACTGACCGGGGGCTGTGGACGTGCGCCCTCTTGTACACCAAAGTAGCGTAATATCTTGTACACGAGAGTTATTGCCGTTCATACATGCTACAAAACGTTTTGAATAATTCGTTCTATCGAATAAGTGGCTGTGTACATAGAGGTACGGCTATATACCTCTATGGCTGTGTATGATAGAGGAAATTTAGATAATATCTAGCCTTTCCATGATAAATTGTTCATTTGCTACGGCGCATTCGTTTGTTTGTATCTCAATCTGAAACAATCATTTTTGCTGCTAAAAAGGTAATCGATAAATATTAATTTTTTGCTATGAATTGCTATTGCTATTATGCGCTTATTGATATGTGGTGGTGGTATTTTAATCATGGCTAATTAATGCATGTAATTTGTCACCATCATGGATATTAGACGGATGGGCTTTCATGTTAGCCAAAGCCTAAACTCACAAAGGTGACTGTCTGGCGCGTATAATCTGGAGAGATTGAAGAGCGCCATCATATCCTAGACCTACCTACCTACCTTTGTCTTCTCAATAATACGGCCCTTTTAAATTTACACTTTTTGCTGGGCAATTAATGAAAAGTCAGAAGGGGAACATTATCTTTACATGGCGTCCTTGTTACCTATCTGTCTATCCATTCAACAGGTGGTATGTTTACATAATTATAGATTTCAGCCGTTCCAGATTATACATGGGGGTAAATATAACAATATCCATACTCTTAGCCACTTTTTCCCCCTAGAGACATAAAAGCCTTTGATTGATATGAACATACATATTCGGAACTGGTGGCATATCTGCGTATATTTGAGAAATACTCATATAGACTTACAAACTCGTACATCAACATGTAGTACATATGACATTGTAAGTCAGAACTCTTTGCGTGGGGCCCCAGTCACATAGAAGTCCCGTTTGATCACGGTTCAACACGACTTCTTTGTTCAGTTCAAAGTTAACTACCTCCGAACAAAGAATCGTGTTGAATCGTGTTATGATGGGGTTACATTGGGATCACTTGATCATAATTGTTCTGAGCTGTAATAGTGATAACTGGTATCAAAGCACTTCGACTTGAATTGTGTATTCGCGAATGGTACTATTTGAAATGAAATGAAAATGAAATGAAATTAAAACTCACGCATCACAGGTCGACGAATCTTGTGTTGCGATGAAGTAGACCGAGTTCCTTACAGCAATGTTTGAATCCGTACATGTATCGTATATGTCAAAGCCTGCAGAGTGCATGAGAGAAGAAAAGGAAACGGGTTCAATATTTGATGCAGAGGTTTAGGACGGTGCATGTCAAAGGGGAGGGGGGATATGCACATTATGAAAATATTTCTTTTCTAGGGGGTAGAACTCATAGTAATGTTTGAATCTGGATATATATCGAAGACTGTAGGGAGAGAAAAGAAAAGGAAAACAAATTCAAGATTTGATGCAAAGGTGGGGAGGGTGTGTGTCACGGGGGGGGGGGTGCACAGTATGAAAAGATTTCTTTTCTAGGGGTAGAACTCACAGCAATGTTTGAATCTGTACACGTATCGTATATATCGAAGCCTGCAGGGTGAGAGAAGAAAAGGATAACATGTTCAATATTTGATGCAGTGGCGGAGAGGGGGTGTATCAAAGGGGGTTTCATTATATTGATTCCATACTTGATTTATCCTGGTATTAAAAAAAATATATCTCTATTCCGTTTCAGCGGTAGATTGAGCATAGCTGACGCTATCCCGCCCTTTTTTTCTGGTGCTGCACAGCATTAGCATCAAGTCAGTGTTTTAAATTAGCATCGAGTCGGTGTTAAATCAGCACCCTGGTGTTTAATGTGTATAAGCACTTCCACATGCCTAATCAGCACTAAATATGGGGCCGCGGCGCCATCAAAGCCTTTATGCGTTTGAAGATGCCACGGGATGCCTTGCACGACACGGCTTTGCGTGACTGCTCCTAAAATCACAGACTCTCCTGTCGGAAATGTTCAATTTGTCCATCTCATCTCCCTTCCCCCGCATCCCGTTCTCTCATCAGAGAGCTCACAACCAATATGTGCATCAAGTTCATCCAGCTATTAAAGTCTGAACTCACAACCAATATGTACATCAGGTGCAACCAACTATTAAAGTCTGAACTCACGACCAATCTGTTCACCAAGTGCGGCTAGCTATTAAGGTCTGAACTCAGAAATCGCTCTCATGGAGATGAGAAGATGGAAATGAGATTTCAATCAGAAAGCATATTTTTAGAAATACAGATAGGGAGGATGGGAGGGAAAGTGATGAAAAACACAAAGTGAAAAGGATAACAAAAATGTCAAGAGAGAGAGAGAGGGGGGAGGGGGAGGGAGAGAGATACACAAAGCATGGAAGGGGAGGGAGGAGGATGGGTAGAGAGCGAGAGGCAAAGATGTAAAAAAAAAAAAAAACACAACATATTTCTGAATATGTGTATTGTACACAGAGACATTAAGAAGAGAGGCTGCGAAAGAGAGATAGAGAGAAATACGGAGGGAGCAATTGGAGAAAGGGAAAGATCATGTTTGGAGTTTGAAAAAAAAAGAAACACTCTTGAATACAAAAAGATCCTAATTCACACAAAAAACGGTTTATTCCCACTTGGGTTCCAACAATTCACTTGCGCTGATGTGGGAATATGTTTGCACTTTTTCTTTATGCCTTTAGCAATTTGTAGAAGGAACACAGACGGACAAACGCACTTTTATCCATCTTGTACCATTTTCATCAAATCTATTTTTCTTCCGCAAAAGGAATGGCTCTTGATTTGATGGATGTGATAGGGAATGGTGGCTGAAAGATACGAAGAACATGGTGTAATTTGTTGACGAACATAAGCAGGACAGAATGAGGACAGGTTTGAATGTTGAACACTGTAAATTATTTCTGAGCATTTATTTCTTGTAACCCTTTACTATTACACAGACGTTTATCACTTATATTTCAGAGAAAACTCACTATATGGATATTGTGATGTGTTTTTTAATGCTTTGTAACCACCTTATTATCTCACATTGTCCTTGTTTTCACGAAGTGATGGTAGCCAAAGGGTATTATTGCATGATGACAAATGTTATTTTGAATTGAAAAAAAAAACCCAACCAAACGGGCATCCTATGGAAATGCGTCTAACTTTTATTAGAACACGTTTCAATGAAATCATAGCTGATTTCCGTGCAACAATACCTTTTGGCTACCATTACTTCATAAAAACATGGACGAATTATAATATAGGAATATATTGTATGTTTAGATTCCTTATAATTCCTTGGTTAAGTGTTTATTAAGTGTTTAGGATACCAAATCAAGTGCTTGTATGAAAAGTTCTAGAATTCGACGGGGAAAGATATCTGTAGGAGAGAGAAAGGGGAGGGAAGACGGAGAGAGGGAGAAAAAGAGGGAGAGAGAGAGAGAGAGAGAGAGAGAGAGAGAGAGAGA
>BQKZ01002925.1:50522-61449 GCA_036244855.1 Temnopleurus reevesii | reverse complement strand
GGGGGGGGGGAGCTCAATTCACTGCGCATGAGCTCTGAAACTTGAAAAGCCCCAGAAATTCCATTAATCACTTTACAAACATACATTTTCTCACCACTGGAAACATATTAAATCCTTTAGAACAAACCAAAAGTAAATAAAATAATTTGCTAAGACAGGTAACGTTTTTGAGATAAAGAACATTGTTTAGATTATTATTCAAATGCTGGCTGGCACTGATTTATTGACTTGTGATTTGTTTTAACTGACGTGGTAATCTTTTCATGGAATGGGGTCTAATGTCAAGATTTTAAATGGCTATGAACTATCTGATGATACTGTCATTTGAATCATTTGAAAGAATGCATTATTAAAATATCACACAGATTGACATCAAACAAATTAACAGATCAAATAAGATAATTGTTGAACTCCCAAACGGTTTGGTTGTATATTGAAATAAATAACTGATGTTATATTCTTAATTTTTCCATTATTTATGGCAATTGTAATTTGCTAATTAATTAAAGGCTACATTCCCATTACCACTACTTTTTTGCATTGCCAATATTACAATTCGCGTTGAAGACATCTGTCTAAATTCTGATTTTTTTCTTGCTCAATAATTATTATCAATCACGCCAAAATGGACCTTTTGTTATTTGTTTTTATTAATTGAAATATGCATTAATAGTAGGTGTTAAAAAAAGAGCTTAAAGCATGCTTACTCTCTTATTTCCAAGAGCATACAAACTAGTGTTTAAAATCAATACGGTTTACCAAATAATTGAACACAGTGTACTCAATAAACAATGTTATCCGTTTGCCCAAAATTGACTGTACAAAATGATCACCACCATATGCTTTAGATTCACCAACATTAAATTTTGTTCCTTGCTCAATCCCCCTCGCTCTCTTTATAAAGTTACCCATTAACACCAACAATCAAGATAACACCCGCACAGATGTTTGTTCTGTCCACCAATCAAAGACAACATTGCAGGATTAAGATAAAAATCACCTGACATATTTTCTGGTCGATATTTGTAACAGCAGCACTAATAAAAATTGTTTGGGAAAGGGATTAAGTCTGTACATTGAGGCTTCTGAGGGTGATTGCAATTGCCTTTAAAGACAATAGCCGTGACGGGGAATTTTTTAATTAATAATGTCTTTTGCGAGATATCCATTGTAATTGAATGTATTCTTACTGAACGGCCCCATCGAAAAACAGCATGTGCTGGGCTGGGTTTGTAACCATGTTTAAATTAATATATCAAATCAAATCAAATCAAACTAAATTCTACGGAGACCGGGCTTTCTGCAACCTCGCACCATCACTTTGGAACTCTCTCCCTCTTCTTCTCCGGGATGCATGTTAAACTCAATAAAGTAGATTTCCTCCTTCATATATGATTGATAATTTGTACAACTTGTTATGCCATATTGTTATTTTTATATATTTTCGCTAGTAGTTTATGCATTTATGTATTATATACTATGTATTAATTATGTTTGTTAAGCGCATATAGGGACGTCTTTACGTATTTTGCGCTATATAAAAATGTAATTATTATTATCATTATTATCATTATAAACAAAATACTACATTGCGAACTAACAGGAGTCGTAGTGATAAGATGATAAGATGATAAAATGATAAGTGTTTTTTTTTAAATAAAGTCAACTCCAATATAATTTCGTCGTGACAAACCTTTGTTCCTTTTTACACCGTCGACCACTGAGCATGCTGCACTAGTTTGACCTTGTTCTATCTCTTTCTTGTTGAACGCAAAACAGACTCTAGAAAGTATTTAGTATGACGCGTTCGGGTATCGAACCCAGGACCTACTCTACTGGTTGAGCCTTAACACCGATTCAAAAATACACCATAATGTTGAATATCACTCGTGACATTTTGATTCCTTAAAAATTATTATTACAAGTCATATTTTGTCGATGGCCCAATTGATAATTTTTTTTTCTTCTGGGCAGCAGTGACGCTATCAAAATATAGTCGGACTTGCGGAGCCACTTTGCGTATGTTTTGTATACTGTTACACGTTAGTCACATTCTCATCTTCCCAAATATTGCCGCTTTATTGATTCTGTAAACTTGTTTGGCGCCACTAGAAGTGCTTCCCAATATGATAAATTAAAGATGTTAGTAATTGGTGAGTTAAAGATCAAGATCTTTAATGAAAAATGAAAAATCTTTAATAGTGCAAAATGCATGTGACTTTATGAAATATTAAGGTTCCCCCTCCCCCTAATTATAAGTTTCAAGTAAGTTTCTTCTAGGATCGAAAGCTCAAGCTCCTTTTTGACTTCATTTTACTCCACAGCTCTCCATTATTGGATAAGAAGTTTCAGCAGTTCTCTTTATTTATAAGTTTCAAGCATGGATATGCAGGGCAAAATGTCGTCAGGAAAAATTGTGTTTGATTCTGCCATTTTAAGTTGCACGCTTTGATTCAAAGAGCGGAATGGCGCAAAAATTGTTCCCCCTTCATCATAATTTTCATGCTTTGGTTGCAAGATCATGTCGAATGACATGGGGTGTTCATTATAAGCACAGATATTTTCTTCAATGTCAGAATTCATCATCCACATATCTTACGGTATGATGCCCAAGGAATTTATCGCCAATATTTCATAATTAGCTGGCAATAATTAGCACTATTAATTATGATTAAGCGGTACTCGAGGTCTCCCCTCTACACATCGTCCAATGACATATTCGGTCCTTCACCTTCGTACACCTAAAGGCCCGGACACACCAAACACGGCACGGCATCACGGCACGGTTTTTACGCGATGTCTCCACTGTGATTGGCCAATTGTTGAACATCCTCTGCGCGGATCGAGGAGCGCGCTGGCCAATGACAGCCAAGATACTAATGGGTATAAATCGTGCCGTTATGCCGTGCCGTGTTTGGTGTGCCCGGGCCTTTATCCAAGCTAATCGGTTTACCTCGCATCATATTGTAACACGCTGACAGGCTCGTGTTTGCCCAAAGACTAATTAAACAGGGACAGCTCACCGATAATTCCTACCGTTATATTTCTATCATAACACGCTGCGGTTGGAAGTAATTAGAAAATAACTGTTATGCTAAATAAGGAAGCTCCTCCTGCATCAACATTCCCTATCGCCGTTGCATAAAGTAACATGTTCTGATTTGTTCTTGTACAACTATAAAAAAGATATGTCTGTTTATTATAAAAACTCCTATTTCCAACAGTAATACTAGCTTCAATAATAACGATCATGGTAAAGAATATGATTATAGTATCAATGGTAATAATAATCATGACAATAATAATAACAGTAATAATAATAGTAATAGTGATACATATAATACTAATGAAAATAACGATAATAAGAACAATAATGATAATGATAATGATAATAATAATAATAATACAATAATAGTAGTAATAATTGTAATAATTGGTAATGATGATGCTGTTGCGGTTGTTTAAACCATTCGTATCGGAATTTTTTTTTTTTTTTACAATTGTTACTATTTTTATCATCATTATCGTAATCATCAGTATCATGTTAACATCGTTATCATTATCATGATAGTATTGTTATTATTGTTATTACCATCGTTATTACATATCATAATTCATTGTCTCCACCTCTGCCAATTCTTTTAATGTTTTTTTTTTGACGTCTTCGAAATAAAGATGAGTTCCGTTAGATTATATTGCTCTGTACATAGTATATGCAAATATAAACAAATAAGTAAAAAATGCTCCATTAAAAATTTACACTGATCTCTACCTTGTTAGGCTTGTTCAGCAATAAGGCAATTCCATGGTAACGGAAGGACATTCAGACAAAAATTTTAAAGTTCAAGCAAGAACTGCAAGAAAACGAGTGATGGGAAAACATTTCAAACCTTGCAAAAGGAAGGCTTGAACAAATTTCTTCAATATCCACTGATTTTTTTAAAATCTCTTAATCAGTTTTAAGAAATGCATATAGGACGCCATAATGTCCTTCCGTTACCGACCTCATTAAAAGGAATATCTTAATACTAATTCAGAGATTCAACAAAAATATCAGTGGATATTGAAGAAATTTGTTCTAGCCTTCCTTTTGCAAGGTTTGAAATGCTCTTACATCACTTGTTTTCTTACAGTTCTTGCTTGAACTTAAAAATTCTTGTCTGAATGTGGGCTCATTTAGCGTGGAATTGCCCAATACATAAAACGTGGTTGAGACATAATTCTTTAAGGAGCACAGTTTGCATCATTGATCATGCTTAGCGTTCGACGCCAAGACAACGAAGAGTATATTTACCAAATATTAAAATATTCATAGATTAGTGAGGAGTTTCACCGCATAGTTTGGTTGGATGCTGTTCAAAGTTTATAGAGATCAGCCTATAAGACTATGAAGTCGATATACTAGTATTGGTATTAAATAACCCAGCTTTCAGGGCAATTGAACACATATTTGGTGGGTTTTATTTTAGTTAGATAACTTAAGATACATGACTGCGAATATACCACATGCATGAGCAGCGTGTGTGTGTGTGTGAGTGTGTGTGTGTGTGTGTGTGTGTGTGTGTGTGCGTGTAGGGAGAGAGAGGATTACTAGTATGTACACAAAATCATATTATAAGCCAGTTCCTAGTTACACTGTGTGCATGAGCAGATAAAGGTCATTTGTGACAAGACCAACATGAATGTTTCAATTTCACTGAGTTAACCATCGACTGAAGCAATGATTATTTACGAATTCATGCAATTATGATTTACATTAAGCCCATCATGCAACAGGTTCTTCATTGATTGTTGCTATTCAAAAGAATACATTCCTAAGCAATACAGGTCGCGAACTATTCGTTGATGTTTTATTTCAGTCACCTGAATCCTTTCATAGATTTTGAATTGAGAAGGGTGCTTTGTTGAAAAAGCCACCATTTGAAGAAGATAGAAGTAGCCCAGTCCATTTATGCTAATGAAAAAAGAAAGAGGTCATTTGGGACAAGATGCTTTTTAAGCAACTCCGAACTGGCTTATTCTTCTCACATGAAATCATTTGCACTTAATACAGGTATAAAATTGGTGGCCTAAAGCGTTATTCTAGAGAATTGAAAACCGCTAGTGTTAGGCCTACTTATGACGGGGAAAATAGTTACTGAAATTGCTGTAAAATAATTTCTGTCCTCTTCGGTTAAATATGGTTCGGCAACTGCATGATAGGCTAAAATTGCAGTTTTTAGAGGAAGAAATGGACTTGAGGTGGTCATTATTTCTTAATTGATTGCAAATGTATCATTTGCACTTGGATAGTATTAAAATGATATTTTAAAAAGTGCAAAACTCCGCCGACAAGCGAAAGTCTCGGCGCACCAAACATCCATGTAATAATAATAATAATGATGATAAACACAGCATGTGTAATGCACCATCTATCTAGTTGGACTTTCTCGATGTCATGTCGTATTTACAAAAGAATCTTCACTACCAATACCAGAAAAATGTATAAACTTATTCATGTTTTTATTGTATGTTACATATTTTGAAATAATTTGCGTTACCTGGGACGCCGCGAAAATTGCAAAGGAAGCTGGGAAAAGGATTTGCACTTTTGTTTCGTCGATTGCAATATATCGGCTGATTAGGGATAATTCTCTTCCAATTTTCCAACATTTGAGGTGAAAAGCAGGCGATGGATTTTTGATGAAGCATTGCGCGAAATATGACAAAAGTGTGTTGAACTGTAAGAGAAGAAAACATTTCAATTATATGTACGGGACAAAAACTGTCTTGGCTATTTTTTTCACTCCCATCTAGTATCATGTTATGTTCTCTTTTCAGAATAGATCATGGAAAGCTAAGTTGAAAAAAAAAACATTGAAGGGCAATATCGGCTCTTAATTCGTGTCTCTAATCTAAATTAATAAGTTATTTTTACACTATTATTTTGTTTCAATTCAGGTGCTAAGTGTCCTTTCCAGAACAGATGATGAATTGAACAAATTTTTTAAAGGGTAATATCCTCACTTAATTCTCGATTCTTTCTTTCTTTTTTCTTCTTTTTCTTTCTTCTTCTTATGTTCTTATTTGCTTTACACTCTCATCTGCCTCCGCCCGCTTTATCTCCCGATCTAGAAAACACTTTCACATCACCCCATTCTTAAATACAGTCAAACCTGTCTACAGAGGCCACCCCAAGGGAAGCAGAAAAAGTTGCCACTGTAGACCGGTGGCCTCTATAGACAGGTTCTATAACATGCGTTTCGACCTGGAGGGAATCGATTTAAGTGGCCACTATAGACATATGGTCACTATAGACAGTGGCCACTATAGACAGGTTTGACTGTAGAGTGCATTGTATTTAAAATCTTGCTCCTCGTCTTCCACATAGCCAATGGTTCTTCCTCGCAATATAACATTAATTTGATTCATGTATACACTCCTCCTAGGAGTCTTCGCTCATCCAACCCCGGCTCCCTTGTAATTCCAGGATCATCAAAATTTAGAAAATTGATATAAAGAAATACATCCCGTAGTGCAAGTAATCGATAATCCGAATACATTCTCGTTCTTAGGGGGTGTTGCTCAAAAATTGCAATTGATCGCAAGTTGCAGTTGATTGGAATGCGCCAATCAAAATCATTGTTTCATGCGCGTCTTGTTAAATGCGCATAACTTGCGCGAATGAAAATACGCGTTACAATGTGCAAGTTGCAGTTGATTTGCAGTTGATTTTGAGCAACATCCCCTCAGAATATCATGCAACAATCTCCTGATCAGGCCACAAACAATTGATTAGTTGCCCCCAAATGCCATTTTTGAAAAATAGCGTTGGTCGTTCGGAATTGTTTTTACAAATTTCACTTTATGTCGAGAATAAATTAATTTGGAAAATAATACCTACATAAGCAAGAAGGGAATGGAAGGCCAAAGAACAACTGATGATTATGTTTCAGATTGCGTTTTTCACATTTTTATCATGATTTCACTGGGAATAAAAGGAAGTTCATCTCGGGCTATAAAAATTGGGTCGGTCGGTTGAGAGCAGCCAAACAATTATTTTTGGTCTAATCAGAATCTCTAACAACTGGTGATCACCAATAAGCAATTTACCATGGCAATTGCTCATAAATCGAAATGAAATGTCAACGCAATCGAAATGACTCTGAATCGGTCATGCGCTTCCACTTATCAATGGCATGAATCAAATTTCTAAAATAATGGATATTTGATTGAAAATTTTCTATTGAACCTTTTTTTTTTGTGGTTTTATCGTATAACTTGACTAGATATCGGATATGACTATTGAGAATAAAAGGACACGTACTGTCAGCTATGATGTTTGGGTTGATATTAGTTTTATGTCCGAAGTAATATTATGCTGCTTATGAAGCATTATAATAATGATGATAATAATGGCTATGAAAATAATAATAGTAACAATAATAATAATAATAATAATAATAATACCACTACTACTAATAATAATCATCATAATATGACAATAATGATATTTATAAAAATAATAATAATAATAATAAAAAAATAATAATAATATCAATAATAATAATAGTAATAATAATAATAAGTATTATTATTAATATCATTATAACAATATACTGTTGCTACTACTACTGCTGCTACTACTACTACTACTACTACTACTACTACTACTACTACTACTAATAATAATAATAATATTAATAATAATAATATTATAGGTCCAATAGCTTAGCCAAATCGCTATATGTATATACTGCGCTTGATACGAGTTACCATATTACTACCCTGGCTATGATTGCCACAACAAAAATACACACATAAAAGGTAGATACACTCGCAGACACCTAGCACACATAAAATATCATGACTATTGTACACACTGACATGACAATATCATACTAAAATTAAAGTCAATTTTGAATTCTCTTGGAACTGCCTAACCTTTGCGGCATCAATCCCACTGTAATAATATCATTTATCTCAATTATCATAATCCTGTTATTGAAATGAAATTGATTGATGTTATTACCCGTTGTTTTTTTTTTCATATTGCTTACCTAGCATTAATAATTATGCTGCATTTACCACTTCATAAACCACAAACCATAATCGAATTACGGACTCAATTTAATACGCACTTAACAGCTTTTCAGATTACCGACGCTCTATTAATGTTTAACGAAAAGCCGATTCGAATTACTACATAAAATTTTAGCCGGTCTCTTAACATTTCATTGTATCGAAAACAGACGCAATATGATGCTTTTTAAATTCGAGATCGTCAAGCACCTCTCCTGAAAAAGAATGAAATTCATTGTTGAAAAGAAATAATGAGAATAGTTCTGAAGCCAGGGTGACTCTATCAAATGCTGCAGTAATATCGTAATCAAATTCAACGTCATAAACGTCAAGTTTTACGCTGTCATTCAGTGCCGAATGAAACGCAAGAGTCAATGCCAAATTTGTGCCCCAGTCACACAGAAGCCTAGACGAAACACGATTCAACACGACTCTTCATTCTAAGGCAGCATCGGCCCTGGTCACATAGGACCCCGGAAGCAACACGATTTACTCCGACTCTTTGTTAATTCAAAGTTAACTGCCTCAGAACAACGAGTCGGGGTGAATCGTGTTGCATATGTGACCGGGCATAATTACTGTGAACTGAACAAAGAGTCGTGTTCGATCGTGATGTTTCCGGGCTTCTATGGACCTTATCGTAGCTTGCATGTTCTCACAGTTAAAGCCTCAGTCACATCGGAGCCCCGACGGAACACGTCTCAATACGACTCTTTGTTCACAGGCAGTTAACTGGTTACTGAACAAATGGTCGCGTTGAATGTGTCCAATCAGGGCTTCTGTGTGAGAGGGGGTAAAAAAGCTAAGAGAGAAACATATCATATAAAATGATTTTGGTCGTTCAAGAAGTGCCGAGTTCTTAAAAGATGGGATAGGAGAATAATGTTATATTTATTGAGTTTTAAAGGCTTGCTTTCTTATGAGCTTGATGCACTTACAGTAGGATTGAAATTAGAACGAATGAAAACAACTTCCATGTTTAATAAAAGAAAAAAAGATCATGTGTGGCTTAGTGGTAGAGCGTCTGCCCCATGAACGGAATGTCGTGGGTTCGATCCCCGGCCGAGTCATACCAAAGACTTAAAAAAATGGGACCATCTGCCTCCTTCCTGCCAGGCGCTCGGCATTTGAGAAAGGAGAGGGGTAATAATAACTTTATGTTATGCAGGGCCCACTGGAAGAGCAGCTAGCTTACAGCTGAATGTGGCTAACCTGGGTAAATAAGATATATTATTATTATTATTATAACGTTGGTAATGTGGTATGGTCTGACAAACTTAGAATAACGTGAAGCACATGGAACCGTAAATTTTTCGATGTGTTTTGCAAGCATTAATTTATTATTGTCATTATTATCATTATCATTATTATTAGTATCATAATTAGTATTACTACTAATATTACTATCATTATCATTATTATCATCTTTATCTAATATTATAGCTTGGCAATCCTTCAACGCTTGTTTTATTTTACCTTTACATGTGTTTAAGGCACAAATTTCATTTACGACGCAGAAAACTAAAGAAATGAGACAGTACGTTACATGAGAATTTATTCCAATATCCTTCACATATAAACATTCTTCTATGATTCAACGATGTGTGAATTCATTAACAATCCAAGGAAACGAGTAATATGTCAATTCATTCAAGTGGATATAAGTCATAAATTTATAGAAAATCTCATAAATTGAAAGTCAGTGATTTACCTCCGGATGAAATATATTGGAATAAAATGTCATAAATGTTACTCTGTATGATTTGTTACTTCATTATTGTCGTACGCCTCAAGATTGTGTGCTTCGATAAATCACATTTGACATTGTGTACACGCAACACCCAAGAAGTTATTAATTTGCAGGAAAAGCTTGGCAATCGTTAAAACAGGGGAAATATAAGAACGTGTGTCTAAATGTCTACGAAAAAAATCAGAACAAGGATTGAGATAAAAATCACTAGTGCATATATGAGCAGCTTTGATTTGTTATCTTGGCATTAAAAAGTATCTTTATCTATATTGACAATGTCCCATCTGTTCTTCCTTATTGTAAGTACGGTGACAATTTTATTAGATACAGTAANTGAAAATAATAATAGTAACAATAATAATAATAATAATAATAATAATACCACTACTACTAATAATAATCATCATAATATGACAATAATGATATTTATAAAAATAATAATAATAATAATAAAAAAATAATAATAATATCAATAATAATAATAGTAATAATAATAATAAGTATTATTATTAATATCATTATAACAATATACTGTTGCTACTACTACTGCTGCTACTACTACTACTACTACTACTACTACTACTACTACTACTACTAATAATAATAATAATATTAATAATAATAATATTATAGGTCCAATAGCTTAGCCAAATCGCTATATGTATATACTGCGCTTGATACGAGTTACCATATTACTACCCTGGCTATGATTGCCACAACAAAAATACACACATAAAAGGTAGATACACTCGCAGACACCTAGCACACATAAAATATCATGACTATTGTACACACTGACATGACAATATCATACTAAAATTAAAGTCAATTTTGAATTCTCTTGGAACTGCCTAACCTTTGCGGCATCAATCCCACTGTAATAATATCATTTATCTCAATTATCATAATCCTGTTATTGAAATGAAATTGATTGATGTTATTACCCGTTGTTTTTTTTTATATTGCTTACCTAGCATTAATAATTATGCTGCATTTACCACTTCATAAACCACAAACCATAATCGAATTACGGACTCAATTTAATACGCACTTAACAGCTTTTCAGATTACCGACGCTCTATTAATGTTTAACGAAAAGCCGATTCGAATTACTAC
>BQKZ01002925.1:20573-41720 GCA_036244855.1 Temnopleurus reevesii | reverse complement strand
TCTCGCGTTTCAACCAGAGGACCGTGGTGCGAGTCCCATCCATGGCGTTAATTTCCTTTAGCAAGAAATCCATCCACAAAGCTGCACTCTACTCAGGTGTGATGTAGGACCGGTAGGAAACAGCAACATATTATCTGATGATGACTTGTGATTGCCTGCCGGTATTTGGCTGCGTTGATGCTAAAGGCTTAAATTGCTTTCCAGTGAACGGGTAATAATATCGGAAGCAATGTGTGCATATTTGTACATACGTATGTACGTGTATATACATACATGTATACATACCATATGTATGTACGTTTATGTTTATATATCTATATTTGTATTTATACCTTACATAGAATAAATTGTTTGCATTTATTTTGTAATAATCATTTTGAGCTTGCTTTAATAACACGTTAATTCATGGATGAAATTGTTTTTTTTTTCAAAGTATGTTTAATATTGTAAACTTTTTTTGTTTGTTCTCAAATATAAGCATCTGTTGTAAATGTAATGTTTATTTATTTAATAAAGGAGTCCTGTGGAGGGTTAAATAAAAAAAGGGGAAAAAATAATATCGGGGGCCCTTTGAGTAGTCACATGCACTGGGAAGGCATGAAATAAATCCGCACTATCATTATAATTATTATCATGGGGAGGGGGGGGGGGGGGCTTCTAACATTCACTTAGCTTTGATATTGTGCTAGACCAGAGTTGGGCTAATTCAAGTAGACATGGCCTCCGGAAGTAAGTAGTTTTTTTTCGAAAGAAAAGGCAAAGCAATAAAATCATATAGTTAAAAACAACTCAAAGATGAAAACAGAGTCAGACTTTTCTTCTTTAACGGTAATCAGGCATGACTTTAAAGTAGAAGATCTAACATAACATTGAAAAAATCAATTTCCGACAATAACTTCCACATGTTTGCTGACCACAGACAGTACAGAAAGCAGCGTTCATGCATCATTTGTCATCTTTTGCACGCCCCTCCATTTTGAAAAAAAAAAATGGTTAAGGCAAATACAAAAATGTAATTAATGCAACATGATTTTCGGTTCTGTTTACGGTTATCATGGTAATAGCCTTGTAAGTAAATGTCTTCATAAGAAATAAAATGAAAGATGAAAGTCCTCCCTCACTCAAATAGGATTTTTTTCTTCACTACGCTTTATTTGGAAATTACTGAATCTTCCTCGAAAAAATAATCACCTTAATTTAAGATACACCCGTCACGCATCGCAAAGGGTAACAAATAGTGACATTGCGAATCAAATTAGCGCGAAAACCATTACACGTGTTCTTAAGAGAGTCCTGCAAGGTTTTCTAGTCAAAGACATTATAATGAAAACACCTCTATTAGCTAAAGAGAGGTGGACCCCGTCAGTACTCATTTGTTAATCAGGAGGTGTGATTTCCATACTAAGATTTTGCCGGAGGAGGGGGAGGGGCGAGGGGAAGGAAAAATTGACATCGTAAAGTCAATGTGCGGGTTTACTAATATTTGCAAATCTTATGCGTTCTCTACGCACAAGGGGTGTTCTTGATGACCCGAACGCTTGCCCGATGCTTGCCCGACAAAGCGATAAATAATATATGTAAACTGGGTTTTGAGTATCGCGGTTCAAATGTTACTAATCAGAAATACATCGTAATTTTTGCTTTTGACAAGTCAGACAGTGTCGTATTTCTAATGGTACCCATATAAAAGCAAGTTATTAGAGCACAGTATGCCCTCTTAGGCTGCAGGTACATCAAAATAATTTGGACTTTTATGTCTAAACCTATGTACATATTTTGAGGCAACTATCCAATCAACTCGGTTCACATCCTTCAGGTGTAATCCTCAAAAACAACAATCATATTTTGGTAGAGTGTGCCTATCTATTACGTACACGTGATAATTTTGGGTGATATTTTAGAAAATGGATAACCTTTTAGTGACTGCACAATCCCTCCCTCTCCACTTTTTTGCAACCCATTTCTTATTACATCCTGCAAAAGTGTCGTATATTTGCCACCCTATCACAAGGACGGAAATGAAAAAAAAATGATGACAAAATTCGCATGGTGCATTGCTATTTCCAAGAAGAACTACCCATCAACAGTTCACCGTGATATTATATTTTTCATCCTTTGTTATCATTTTACACCCACCATAGTAAATTCGACAGGTTTGTCTCGGCAAAAGCAATATCGACCGTCCATTCTAGTATCATTCATGTCTTATTAGATGTTAGATCAGGGGCCTGTAAAACAAAACAAGTTTGCAATCACTAGCAAACTTTAGTACATGATTTCCCATAGATTTACGATTGATATCAATCGTACGATCGATTGGGAAGCTTTATGTAACGGGCCCCAGGGAGCATTTGGAAATACCTTGATCACATATGACATTGGGGCGATTCGGGCGCCAACCACATTCTGCTGGCGTCACCATAGAATGAGATGGGTAGAGGAAAATTGAATCGATTAATGTTCAAATATAATGGATGATTTTGATGTAGTTATGGCTACACTATGTGTCTGGAATCGTCACGATCTCCTGTAAAATGATGCTTCAAACAGCATCACTGTGAGCAGGAGGGGCAAAGGACTGGGACAGAGTAAATAACTTTATTCAAGAATTCAGAGTAGCTTCATGATCACAAAAGAAAATGGACTCTTGTTTAACATTTTTCAACAGAATAAGAAGAATGGAAATTTTGTTTGTGTCAATCCAGCTGTTGTTAATGTTTGAATGGAGGTTGCTCACTATTTGTTCCATCAGGCTTTTGTCCCTTCTGCTCAAGTACATCTTCGAAGGCATCACTGTGAGCAGAGAGAACAAAGGCCTTGGGCAAAGTAAAGAACTCCCATTAAAAATTAACTAGAGTGACACAGACAAATTACCACCCTCTTATTCTGCAGAAAAATGTTGAATAAAAGTCGCACCTGGAAGTTTCTTATCTGATCATCCCCCTGATCATGAAGCTATTGTGAAGGATTGCATAAAGTTGTTTACTTTGTTCAAGTCATATTTTGTCCGGTCTATATACTCACAGTAGGGACCTTTAGCATGTACAAGACGGTAGTGCCGATCACAACGTTAGCTCTAAGGTCCATTCAAGAAGTAGTGTTGTGTTGGTGCACCCTTCTGGAACGGACCTTAGAGCTAACGCTGTGATAAGCCATACGGTCTTGTACATGCTAAAGGTCCCTAATGTATGCTCTCTGAATCCTCACCGGCTCACTCCCCCACGCATACGGACATACACACATACACACAGATACAAAGACACACAGACACACGCCTTCCTACTCCTGACATCCTCCATACTGCATACAGAGTCTCAATCTCATAAAATTATCCCCGCACACAATCCATAGACAGCCAGTATGTTCGGTGCCATTCTTCTCCAAACTCTCGTTTCATCCACCCAGACACAAATAAATAGACACACACACAAACACACATACACTTAAACATTCGTACACGCACATTCAAACCCACATACAAACCGACAACCTCACCGAAACGCAGACATTAATTAGCGCACTTCCACTTCCACTCAAACGCATCTTGTCCCAAGAAACTGCCAGCGTTCATTTTAAAATTCTTGCTTATTGAACTAAAGTGTTGCAGCAATACATAACAACTTGTTATCACAGTCGTTTATTTTTTTCAGAAAATCTTCAAAATACCCTGTACATGTCATTTGCTAAGAACGGAAGGTCATGTTCCACTAGACCTTGAAAATCACAACATACATGACATAATTTAAACTGTGAGAGAGAAAGAAAAAAGACGTTTAAACGGATGGAGAATAATCCATCATTTCAAACACACAATAAACTGGTAATTGGAAGTGACAATCATTGTTGTAGGTATGCGTCATGCCGATTTGATACAATACGCTCACAATAGTGAACTGCAATACAATCACAGAATTATCGTTACAAGTTTGCGTCACGCTGATTTAACAATTTCAGTTAAGAAATGAAAGGCCGATACAAAACCAAGCACGTTCGCGCGCGAACACTTGTTCCTGTTATTAGTTTATGCCTATATAGTTTGCATTTGGTCTGCGATGTGTCGACTCAGTTACTATTGGCTTATGATCAGATTTTAGAAGACAGTTAAATAGTATATTTCAGAAGCGTCAAAGTTCTGGGTACTCAGATCAATCGTAGAATTCACGTGCTAATTTCCTTCCCTTCTATTTCTCTCCCTTGCTTGACTCCTTCTTTGTAATGTACTTGTAAATGGCCTACTTCTCGTTCCTGTCTCCGTATTGTGTATCACTTGTTCGTGTATCTATGTATACTTCTATTTCATTCGTGTATATATATAATTAAAAAAATATGTATGATATATAATAATAATGATATCTATTTATACACATTTATTATTTTCTACGATTTTCGAGGGGTATACATTCTGCAAGCTTTGCTTTTTAGTATACCCCTTCATTTCCAGTCCCATCATTATTTCTTTTGTTGTTAGATCTTATTGTACCCCATGTTGACTTTTAATGTATGAATTTATTCATGTATCTTGATTCATTTGGAACTTTGTAATTGATTTTTCATTATATTTCTATTTGATTGGAGATGAAAATAAATTAAACTGAAACTGAACTGAATAGAATCGAGAAAATCGTGTAAGGCTTTCTGACACAAAATCGGCTCTTGGTCTTTTTGCCCTTTCAATTCACAATATGGTATGGTAACGGTACTTTATTTCCAATCAGTAAAAAGACATTAAACATATAACATAATACGAAATAAGGATACATTTGACAAATTTACATGTGTAAATATAACTTGCAATTAATAAGATTGGCTGGATTGCCCTTTCAGAGGAATTAAAATACATACCTCTGTTCTCTGAGTCTAAAAATATATTCAGAGAAAATTCATTCACAGACATGTGACGTATCATTAAATACGTCATTTTGAAAATGTGCTCGACCTTTCTGTTGTTTGTTATTCATTCGGACTCCGAGGACCAGACAATTAATCAAGAATGATCTATATTTTTACGCGAGCTGTTTCGGATCTAATTTTGTATCGGAAAGTCTTGCCGACCTTGCGAAGATTAAAAAACACTCAGACACCGGAGTGGCCAGCGAATGACAGACTAGATTCCTTTTGTAAATGGTTGGCACAACTTCATATCGTCATAATTGGTAGGGCCTATGATCAACAGAGTTTATTCGACCTTTTAGCAAATCTTTCACTGGGCAATTCAATGTACAGTGGCCGGAGCCTTCATGCAAAACAATAATTGCACGGAGCCAGTACGGAAGCCGTGCGATGTGTTTACAGTCGCCTTAGATTATACGATGCCAACTACGGCCATTTTCGTACGTTCGATTGAAAGTGGATAATCAGAAAATATTTTTGGCTTCTCGGGCGGACTAAAGATACATTTATCAAGAATATCCATATTTTTATGTGACATAAAGACTTTAACAATCCCAGTATGAAATCTACTCCGAAATTCTGCAGGAAGAGATATATATATAACAAAACGAGAAGATGATATTTAGCACCAAAAACTGTAAACATGGGGAATGCTCTGTAGTGTTCATTTGCTTGCGGTTTTAACATTTATTTTGACTTCAGTCATCTTGTCTTGGAGATGACACAATGACAGTTTACGGTTATAAAGAGTTTTTATGACATTTAGTTCTCTTTTTATATTTATTTACTTACATCGAACTAAAAATCATCAAACATTTGGTATTTGATTCTCAGGTTCGTCTGCTAGTTTGTAGAGAATCATGTAGCAGAGGATATAAATAACACGTCTACGTTTGTTTCTATTCCAATCCACAAAAATCAGGTCGCGTTCACTCTCCAATTTTCCTGATGATACTTTAATGCGAATTGTCTCGAGCCACCTCTGGGTAGACTTCCTCCAACAGGTCGCGTTCCTAGTTGGTCGATTTAAGCCAATCACATTACAGGAATCCAGTAGCTTATAACATAACTCAGTGGCTTATGCCTTCGTGAAACAGCCCCGAATGGCATACAAGCCAATCACCAAGTGCACTTGGCGAATCAAACGATTTTGGAATTGCCCTTTTCTAAGCCCGTGTTGGTATTTACCTTCGATCGGGTGCATGATTGCCAGGAATGGGCTGACTGAATGATGGGGAAACATGCAAAATGGGACCTTAAAACTTAGAGCAAATACACCAATCATTCTGAAATGCATGGTGGAACGTTTGAATGTGACATGTATGGGGTTGCGATGGCTAAATAAAAATGTCTAACGTTAGCCGATGACAAAAATGAGAAAGGCCACCGGAAATGCTTGTATCTGATCGTTTGTGTCGTGAAGCATAGCAAAGACACAACATCTACATGCTGTATATATATGATGCAGAGCTTGTTGAGAAAGTGGGTAACAAAATTGAAAGAAACAATACCCTTTTCTCATAAAATAAATCCGTATTTAATTGCCAAATGTGGCATCCGAGAGCCAATGCACAAAATGATCTTAGATATACCTTCTTCTTGCTAATGCCCCAGTTACATTAAAGCCCGGAAGCAACACGATTCAACGGGACTCTTTGTTCGGAGGCATATTACTGTGATCTTAAGGACGAGTCGTGTTCAATCGTGTTGCTTCCGGGCTAATATGCGACTTGGGCATAACACGTCTTAACTTCTTGTGCCATCCTCTTATAACATAAACGTATCCACGTTTGTGCCTGTGTTTTGAGGGTGGCACGGTGCAGAAGCAAAGGAAGATTGCAGAAGAAAGAAGACCAAAATCAAGCTTAACTCACTGCTCATGTCAAAACTACCACGATTCAGCTTTCTTAGAATTTGCGACCTTCTTATGGACTAAATATCTTTTTTTCAAGACATATAGCATTTAGCAAACAGTTTATGAAAAGATCATATGATGTCGAAACGGATTACCTTATAGATGGCACAGTTCCAGAGTATATTATAAAATCCATGTTGATGCAATAGAACCTTTAAAATATTTGTCTATCTCCATCATCTCTGTCAGTGCATTCGAGCCTTTGGCTAAAGCCCCAGTCACATAGGACCCCGAAAGCAACACGATTCACCCCGACTCGTTGTTCTGAGGTAGTTAACTGTGAATTAACAAAGAGTCGGGGTGAATCGTGTTGCTTCCGGGGTCCTATGTGACCAGGGCTTTAGTTTCTACCCTATCAAACTTATCACCGGTCAATTATTCAAAATCCGATAGCAATTTATTTCAAACTTTATAAATCTCTTGTTTTAAAGACCAAGTTCTTAGATTATTGTTGACTGAGAAAAAAATGCTAGTGGCCAAAAAGATTTTTCCTTTTAATTCCAAACTAAACGAAACCGTAGGTCATTAACCGTATAATCGTGCCCCGATCGAAGATGAATTTCTCCGTTTACTATCAAGTGACATCACCCATTCCATGCTCTAAGGCTAATCGCGAGAAAATAGATGAGTGGTTAAAATGGGGTGGTCAAGCAATCTTCGAGTGCATTTCATCGATGTCTTGATTTGACCTCTTGTTTTCTTGACCCAAATACCTTCGTCTCTATGAATATCAATCTAGTTCGTGAAGCAATCATTGTATTACACCACGACTGAGAATAATCACATTATAAAGAACGAATGACTACAAAACAACACCTAAATGACAAAGGGACGATTTGCAACTATGGTATATTTTTATTTTATCGCGTGTTTCATTGGTATGTTGGATGTTGATGTACTTTTCGTAATACTAGTATATATATTTTTGATTGAATTTGAACTTGATTAATACTCGGAATTAGAACCATGCACTTGATAAATTAGTCCTGATAATATTTCAAAGTTTGTATACGACACATGATGCCAACCAAAAGTCATAGAAGAGAGTAAATTCATAACGAAAAACTATTGTCAATTTTTAATCAATAATATCACAACTTTATCGCAGTTGGTATAGAAACCACACACACACACACACACACACACCTACAAATACATACACACACACATGCACACACATAACCACAACCATCACCAACAAAGACGGCAACCATCCACGTAATATGTTCATCCGCCAAGAGGAGAGATTAAACAGGTCAGTCTGATGACAGGATGTTACATACACACACACACACACACACACACACACACATATACACACACACACACACACACAACACATAAACAAACAAATACACATATGTTCATCCGTAGAAAGGAGAGATTCAACCGGTCAGTCTGATGACAGGATGTTACATACACACATAAACACAAACACACACACACAAACACAAACTCATACACATACATGCACATACATGCACACACACGCACATACACAACCATCCACATAATAAATTTATCCTAATATCGGTCGAGATGAGAGATTCAATGGACCAGTGTGATGGTAGGATGCTCAAAGAATGATCACTATCTAAATAGCTATCTAAGGTAGATATGAGATCACTTTTAAAGTATATCGCAAAATGGAATAATGCAAATATACAAAATATTCAAGTATGATAGAAATGAAATCTTTGAATTATTTACAGTTACAATTACAATACCGTATGGAGCCAGGGGTGTTCACTGTAAAACACCAATTTTATCTTATAACCTAGAAGTGCTTGGAATGGTTGAAACAAAAAAATAAATTGTAGGCTCAGGGAAGAATCCAAATCGGTTTGAATTTTTTTAAATCTCATAGATTAAGATTCGAATCTTATATGATTGAAATTTTCAATCTAGAGAGTATGGAGACTAGAATTCAAAGTGCTATTAAAACTTCGGCTATTTCACATGACGGAAAGTTAAGTGTGAAAATGAAAAATAATAAAAAGTCGTGTATTTTACTGTAGAATCAAAGCAAATCCGTTGGGTGAATATTGAGGGCCACATTGAGTCATAGTATTTTGTTACATACATCTGTCATTTCCGATACCCGCTGAAGAAAAAAACCCACAAAAGCAATCTCATATCTACTGTAGATACTAAGTGTTACTAAGCGATCTGTTGCATTATTATCCAGCTATAGCATGGCTACCCTTTGGCGTTTGCTGTGTTATCAGGAATATCTTCCTACCAGGTACCCATTTACCTCACCTGGGTTGAGTGCAGCACAGTGTGGATAAATTTCTTGCTGAAGGAAATTAACGTCATCGATGGGATTCGAACCTAAGACCCTCGGGTTGAAAGAAGAGAGTCAGAACCACTCCACCACAACGCCCCACATATAGATACAATATACATGATATATGGGTGTGTATGTGTGTGTGTGTGTGAGTGCGTATGCGTTCATCTTTGTAACATTCTTTCATCTTGATGTTTCAGCACAGACGAGACTGTCATGATTGCAAAAACCCCGAATTCGATACCTCACAGTTTTAATTGACCCCGTCTTAACTTTCCAACGCCAATGTTTCCAAATGCACCCACTTCAAAAATCATCCCGCGGCGCCTGTATTAAATAACCGACTCACATTCGAGAACCGAACATACATAATGATTATGTGAGAAATATGTGTACACAACTCAACAAATTTTTCACGAAATGTCTACATGGCCACGTGCGATTGAACGGCAGTTGTATTGGTTTAAAGAGAATATGAATCGATCAAGTTTGATCAGTCGCCTGTTCCTTTTCAGGTTAATTGAATTGAGGGAGAAACGTGAAAATTGATATTGCGTAACATTCATAACACGATATAAACTATTTCAGTAAAATAAAGTGGGTCTTGGGACACTAGATTCGTATGCTGTGTATTGAAATGTGCGGACATCACAATTACAAGCCGGTTCCGATTTGTATAGTTTTACAAAGGAGCATTGGATTAGCGTTCGACTTAATTTTACGGAAATAGATTATATCGTGTTATATTTGAAATAACTCGTGTTATTGATATGCAACTTGATAAGTGAAACGAAATTTGTATCTCTTTATATGTTCTAATATATTGTTCTGGGGACTTCTTTCATAATGTCTGTTTCTATAGTGATTCCAACCCATTCATTGGCCTATATTTTATCATATACTTAACCCTAAAAAGCCCAAGCTATTTTTATGTCTATGTGAACTTCCAAAATATTTGACGGATCGGACTGAAATTTGTCACAGATTTAGAGCAAGTCGTAATCATTCTACCATTTCTGACCATCGGAATTTCTCAAGGTCACCGTTTGAGGGCGCAATTCAATGAAATACATTAAAAAAGGGTGANTTGACCCAAATACCATTGTTTCTGTGAATATCCATCTAGTTGGTCGAGTAATCTTTGGGCCATTTACACCACGGCTGAGAATAATGAAATTATAAAGACCGAATGATAGACACTAAACTACAAAACAAGACCTCAGCGACAAAAGGATGATTCGTAACGACGGAAATAGGTTCATCGCATATTTCCTAGTGATTAGTTTTCATGTTCTTTTCGTAACTAAAAATCATTTTCAATAAACTCAAATTTGATACAAATTGGTATCTATAATCATGCCTTCGATAAAATAGCCGATAGAATGGTGGTTTAAAATGCCGTTTGAGACTTTCAGTCACACACATACACATCTAAATACACACAATATCTCCCACAAAGAACATACAGACATTACACAAAACCCGATTCAGTACACCTGCACAACACAATCATTATGAACGCACACAAGAGCGCGTACACACACATACACATACACATCAATATTTCCACATAGAACACACGGTATATCTACAAACATACTCACATCCAATCTCCACCACACACATATAAAAATACACAAGGGCATCAGAACGTTTTTAAAAAAGTCGGGGAACGGGACTGCCATGGGGCGGGGCTGTGTATATTATCATTTTACATGCGCCCATATAGGCTTGCACGTATTACCTTTGGAAAAAAAAGTGAGGGGGGAGGGGGCAAGGAGCTGCACTCCATTCCCCGCCTACAAAGAGGATTTAATAGTCCAGTCTGGCGGCCTGGTCTTCTCAGCTTGACTGCTACATTACTTATAGGCTGATATAGCTATCTACGGTAGATATGAGACTACTTTTCAAGAAGGATGTCGAATAATCGGATAATATATGTACACAATAGTCATGAACACTTGGAATACGTTCCAGTTACAATGAATAAAAACACATGAACCACGCAAGGGGAGAAGGGGGGGGGGGGGGGCGTCTGCAGCCTACTTTTTTAAGTTAATAAACGCGTTAATAAACTATGGGAGTGTGTCTACGCATGGGAGATGGACAAGATCGGATAAGCTAGAGACCAGGGGTGTTTCATCAAGATTTGTCGCAGAGACAATTAGTCAGCGCTGACAAATTCCTTGATTGTGATTGGATGAAAAGCACTATCGCTGACAGTTGTTATGGGAACTGTCGGAAAATGACTCCTTGTCGCTGCGACAAATCTTGAAATTGAAACACCCCTCCAAGCGATCGCATCCTCTGATAACTCTCCAGAGCTCAAAATTATATCTTTTGGGGTTAAATTTTAATAGAAAAGGGTGTGTTGTATTTGTTTGCACCATTATTTCAACTTTATTCCTAAGTGTGTTTGGATATATTTTTATGTAGTTTGTAGAAACAACACCTGCGTTTTAGCATGCAGTCATGTACATTTCCCGGCAATACACGGTATTACAACTTGTTAAATTTCATTTATATTCAGCATACAGAAATTCTTTGGTATTATCCCATTTTAAAATAATTGTGATAGTAATCCATAATCTCATATCTACCGTAGATAGCAAATTAGATAGTAACCACGCTGAGAGCATCATGTCATCAGACTGGCCCGTTGAATCGCTTTAATTGACGGATAGATATTGGATGGTTGTCGTTGTTGTTGTTGTTGTTGCTATCAATGTGTTTGTGTGTGTGGGGGTGGGTGGGTGTATGTGTGTATGTATGCTCCTATGTAATCGTTCACCTTTGTAACGCTCTTTCATCTTGATGTTTCAGCGCAGACGAGACTAGACATGCATGTATAAACCACATGATTTGATACCTCACATTTTCGATTGACCCCGCCTCAAGTGTCCAACGCCAAAGTTTCCAAATGCACCCACTTAAAAAATCATCCCGCGGTGCCTATATCAAATAACTGACAGACAATGTCTTAAAGTGAGACACGAAGATTTCTTTGAGCTATTTGCACACACAAACTGCACTGCCCAACAGCTTAGTAACGTTTTTTTACCTTGATATATCAGCGCAGACGAGACTATACATGCATGTATAAACCACATAATTTGATACCTCACATTTTTGATTGACCCCGCCTCAAGTGTCCAACGCCAATGTTTCCAAATACACCCACTTAAAAAAAATCCTCCCTCGGCGCCTGTATCAAATAACCGACTCACAATGTCCTGAGTGAGATACGAGAACTGAACATACATTATGATTATGTGGAATGTATGTACACAACTCAACAAATTTTTCATGAAATGCCTACATTCCCACGTGCGATTAAACGGCAATTGTATTGGTTTAAAGAGAACAAAAATCGATCAAGTTTGATCAGTTGCGCTTGCCTGTTCCTTTTCAGGTTAATTTAATTGAGGGAGAAAGATGAAGATATGATGACATTGGTATTGCGTATATATTTGAAATTTAATGTATATATAATTACATTGTAACTCATGACATATGCAACTTGACAAGTGACACGATTTCATGTAAATATGTATCTCTTTGTATATTCTGATTCAATCTCTTAAATTATCTTTCTAATATACTGTTGTGGGGGGCTTATTTCATGATGTATGTTTATTTAAGGGTCACAGCCCATTCATTAACTTTTATTTGATAATGTACTCAATGTAAATGTAACTTTACGCAATGAATCGATCAAATTAATAATTGAGCAGAATTTAACAATTGAATTAATGAAGAAATTTAAAAATATGAATGTGAATGAATACACAATAAATGAGGATAACATGAATAATTATATTTTTGTTTAAATCCATTATTTTCGCCAGAAGGAGTGAGCCATTCCAATTAAGTTGACATATTTTCTCGATCAATTATGCTTAGTAAAGATTATGTTAGAGATTTAGGTGAAGTCATACCCTCTGCTAAAAGTAAAAAAAAACATATGAAAGGAATAAATCATGTCGTAATTGATTATGATGCGTACTTAGCTGCTATCAATGTTCGTCGCGTCGCAAAATGAGAGCATTGAAATCAAATTATAAACTGAGATTATGTCTTGCTAATCGACCATAAAACTGGAAATGGACCCGATTCCGCAATCAGGTAGGCATTACGCCCCGGTCACATATATAGAGACCCGGAAGCAACACGATTAAACACGACTCTTTCTTAATTCACAGTTAACTGCCTCAGAACAAAGACTCGTGTTGAATCTTGTTGCTTCTGGGACACTATGTGACAAGGGCTTAAAGCTCGAAAAGGACCCGATTCCGCTATCATGTAGGCATTAATGAGAGTCATGTGGCCGCTCGATCAGAATAAATTCAACATTATACCTGCAGTGATTCCTAGAATGACATTTTGTGTATTTTCAAATAATGTCATTGCCATATTTTCATCTACCAAAATAAGACGATCATGACAATGGGCAATTCAACATGGGAAAAATCTTGAATTTTTTTTTTATAGTGCGTCTCATTTTGCTCCTTTAGACAGCATATTGTGTATAATTTACTTTAAATTTGTAAAATATAAAATATGTATGGTACATATTTTTTTCCAGATATCATTGATTTTTTATGACCCAAACGGGCAAATTCTCTGATGTAATTCCGTTGTTTTTCTTGTTTTTCTTCCCGTTTGCTAGCACTTACTTCATTGTTAAACTTAATCTAAAGTGCTTAATTGGCCGGTGTCTGAGAGTCAGTCATTGAGGTAGAATAGACAAAACTGGAGCTCGAAATGGAATGTAATTTCGTTACCGCACATGTGGAATTACCCTTATGTGTCCTCAATGTTGATTTCCTACAAAGTTATAAATTATGATAAAGAACTCGGTAATATTTATTCTTTGCAATGACGAGTGAAAATCACTTGAGTATGATGAATAGTCGTGCAATGCACGTCATTGAACAAAAATATGGAAGAGCATGAAAACTCACTCAAATTTCACTGTTTATAGACTTCACTAATTTCCGACTGAACATTATACTTTACTCGACATTTAGGAAAAAAATCACAATATTGTACGTAAAATTCTACAAAAAAATTACGTTAAGGAGTTCTCAATAACGTAACAACCATGCAAAGTGTGATAATTTCTCTGTGTGAACAAATGAAATGTTGAATATTACTTTCCTTATATATACATATCTATTTCTCAACACGAGGACTATGATTGTACCCAACATAGTGAATAAATAACTTCAAATGTATAAATACTCTACAACTTAGTTCAATCATGTGACAAGTATTGAAAATATCAGCTGAGGCGATATCACATATTTGTTGAAGGAAAATGTATAAATTTGTTGTATCAACGTTTTCCTTGTTTTAAAAATAACAAACTTTCCAATAATTTTTGTAAAGTTCATTCATTTAATGTTTATTAGGGTAGGGTCGGTATTGAATCTTCTGCATTAAAGTAATTTCCTGAAGCAGCTTGGGTTTAGTGCAAGGCCTTGGCCTTTCAGCAGGATGCAATTAATGTGAGATTATGTGCAAGTGTGATGAAAGGGGAAAACCTAGGAGTTTAATGAACTGAAAAAGATTGGTAATCACATTCCGCTTTATCTAATATATTCTTGTCGCGACGATTTACAGTTCAATGATGATTCCATTTATAAACATTTCCATCGAGAATTGATTAGAATTATCTAACATAATTCTGGCGCGACTATCCACAGTTCAATTGTAATTCCTTTTACAAACAGTTTCAATGAGGATTCCTCCAAAATAATGATAAAGATAATATGTTTTGATCAAATTTAACTTTCAATTGGATTTGATAATTATTACAGAAGCGAAGAAAGACATTAGCGAAGGATGTGTTTTGTTGTTTGCCGAATATGTCTTATAAGACTAATACAAATAGTACGGAGCATCATTAATTTTCTCAAATACTATCAAATTATAAACATTGGATTTCACTAACAAATGGCAATGACTCGTAGCACAAATTTGATTATTCAATTTTGAAACTTGTATGCACTTTTATAATCGATATTATTATTACTGGTATTAATGTAAGCACATATAGTCATAATCATACTTGACTCTCTTTCTTTAGTTTGCATTTTCTTTTGGGTATAACATATGTATAGGAAGTATAACTAATTATGATACCTGTGGATAAATAAGTTCTTTAGACGACATGATCCTTTTACCGTGATATCATAAACAGTGGATTAAAATAAGAAACATGATTATACTCATGCATTTGATAAAAAGAGTACCTACATGTATGCACTTTTGAAGTATGAATATTTGAAATTTATACATTTTCTTGTCCTTTATCAATGTGTATAACATGAGTATGGCGATTTGTATAAAATAGAAATATGAAAAGAGAAATATTATTATAGCCGTGCATACAGAAAAAGAATACTTATTCATTTTTTAAACATGAAATGTGGAGGGAAGCGTACGAAATGTATACATTCTCTTGTCCTTTATCAATGTGTATAACATGAACGGTGATTTGTATAAAAGAGAAATATGAAAAGAGAAACATTATTACAGCCGCGCCTTTGAAAAAAAGAATACTCATTCATTTTTTTAAACATGAAATGTTGAGGGAAGCGTACGAAATTGATACATTCTCTTGTCCTTTATCAATGTGTATAACATGAACGGTGATTTGTATAAAAGAGAAATATGAAAAGAGAAATGTTATTACAGCCGCGCATTAAAAAAAAAAATTATTCACTTTTGAAGCATGAATTTTGGAGGGAAGCGTACGAAATTCATACATCTTCGTGTCCTTTATTCATGTGTATAACATGAATGCGACAATTTGTATAAAAGAGAAATATCATTACAGCCGCGCATTTGAAAAAAAAATGCTTAATCACTTTTTAAGCATGAATTTTGGAGGGAAACGTACAGAAATTAGATATTTTCTTGTCCTTCATTAATGTGTATAACATGTGTACGGCGATTTGGAGAGAAGCGTCGATTCACAGCGTTTCAGCAGGCGAGATATGATGATATATTATACTCGAAAATGATAGAAGAAAACAGATAAGAGCGATAGAAGTCGAGAGGATTAAAAATACATCTTCCGCACCTGCATGAAGAACTAACCAATGGAATGATGGGATAAAGACTCCATTTACAAAGTCAGAATGCGATACGATTAGCACATAGCTCGTGTTGTCACAATTAAAGTCCGTGGAGCATAAACCAAGCTTTCCTCTTTTTGAAGCCTGCTTCACACCTTTGCGTTTTTAGCCTGCGTCGGCCCAGCGTTTTTGGAAATAAAAAAAACGCTCCCTTGACGCACAAAGACGCAGGTCATGCGGTGGACTGACGCTCGTCGTACGTTCGTTGAGCGCAAGCTGAACGTCATTCCACCGTATGATCTGCGTATGCTGTCCGTCAAGGAAACGTTTTTAATTTCCAATAGCGCTAGGCCGACGCAGGCTAAAAGTGCAAAGGTGTGACGCAGGCGTTACATTCATTCCATACAAAACAAAAGAGAATGCGATGGAGCGAGTATTTATAGTTCGAAACTAAAAATATACATGGTATCTTGTGTCAATTGATGTCGATCTAATGAATCGCTCGCTTTAGATCAAATGGATTCATAATTTATACTTGCGGTGAAAGAACTTAGCTGGGTTAAAGAGTGTATTATTTACAAGCAGAATGTTTATGCGGTATATAACTTATTCATTCAATGTCATTAAATGCGACGAATTACTCATTTATACATAATGTGCATGTTTATCATTTTATTGCAACTTTTTTTGGAATGAAATCCATTTTAATGACTTTGTCATTATCATGATATTGCCATTATTACTTTTTGCAGAATTATTACCTCTTACAACCAGAATAAATAACATGAACAAAGTTTAACAAACCAAAAATAAATAGTAGCAATTAGGTACTTCAAAATAAGACCAAGTTAAAGCACAAAAAACATTCTCCGCTGAATTTATACCTTAAATGATTTTTTTTTACAAATCAAGCCTGCGGTAAATTAAAATGACACGCTTGGAAACACGATATTGTGATCATGAATATTTGGATAATGATGAGAAAGATAGTAAGGGATAATCAGAGTGAAAGAATAAGAGAAAGAGAGGGAGCCAAAAATTATGAAGAAAACATAATCTTGCCTTCCGAACAAATTATGATCAAATTTAATGAAAGACCCGACCACATAGCGGGATAGATATGCCTGATTTATCATGTATGACCCTTTCAAATGTATGTGGATTCTTTTCACATGAAGCATAGATAGCGTCTGCCTTGGAATTTCATTATGGAATGACTCCGAAATGTAGCCCAATTTCATTTGAAAGAAATCTATAGAGTGACATTAACTTTATTAATTATGATATTTTCCATTTTGTATTGTGAGGATCGTTTTGTACAGGTAGTATTCTATAATATTCCTTTTCCATGAAAAACATGAAATTATAAAGAAATCACTCTTCAAGAAGAAAGGGCGGAAGTTCAAACTACTGCGAGCACCAAATTCACCTGTAGTGTACGTCGCATAATTATGATGTTTCCTTTGAAATATTGAATGATAAAGGACTTGCACATCCTAAAAATGAACAGTTTTGTGACAGGTGGCACGCGAGACTGTAAATTTCTCTATGAACTACTGGAAAGCTTTAAGAATAAGGCAATTATTCAATAGATAATTGTATCGTTTGTTTGAACAAAATACACCCAGAAATGGCATATTCAATGCAATAACAAAAATAATAAGGTGCGTCGTATTTTGCCTACACACTCCCTTAAACGCAATATCAAGGGAAATTCAAACTATCCACAACTACAAAGCGGAAACTCCGTATGTATAGTATTAAGAAATGGGCCAGCATCACCGATTGATGGTCAGGGATTAATGTGAATCAGTTTGATGATGCTCAAAGCCCAAGCACTCTAACAACCCCGGTAAGCAGAAGTATATGGTTAAAGCCCAAGTAAAGTTTTGGTAAAAGTGAATATTTTTATAGCCAAATTTTGTCCTCAACTCTATATAAAATGAAACATAATATCATAAACCTGTTGCACAAAAGATTGTGCGAAAAATGAACAAGTTTTGGCAAAGTTATAACCTAAAATGTGCAAAATATTTTAGTGTCCTGTCCCCCGACACTATAATTCAATATTTTCTTTTCTTGATAAAGGACAACGTCTCATGCACAGAATTGGATGAACATTTCAGAATTTAATCTTTGTGTATTCCTTTTTATCATGCTTTTGTCAAATATTGGAAATTACCTTGTACATGCGCTATAACAGGCAACATATTGTTATAACCAAGATAGGGCGCTAAATTTGATTCAACGGTCAAATTCAAATTTTCAAAAGAATCGGCTCTTAAAAAATATGCTATGGTCTCAAAATGTGTATAAGAATTATATGTCATGATAAACATCCCAGAAATGTACATTTCTTATTCTTTTACCAAAACTGTACTTGGGCTTTAAAGAAGTATTCGTAGATTCAGCAGCAATACTTAGGACAAATATAGTTCTAGTAAAACATTGAGATGAATCAGAATAATACAGTATTGTTGATATGGATATACAGACCAAGATACAAAAGCGTGTGTGTGTGTGTGGGGGGGGGGGGAGAGAAAGCTAAGGGAGCGCGCGTGTGTGTGTGTGAGCGGGGAAAGTAGGGGGAGGTCGAAATATGGTTGGGACGATGAGATATGTGAAAAATTCTAAAAAGTCATATTCATCTTACTGCCTTTTAAAAGGATGCTCGGTTTTACCGTAAAAATCTCTCTTATATGTTATAAAATGTATCATTCTATCTTCAGTAGATGTTGAAGAACCGTCATTTTATCATAGGGCGGTGTTTCACCAAGATAAGAAATACTTTACGCACGACTTAACGTTCGACTGTTACCCCTTCTTGCGCGCAATGGTTCACATTATTACGCGCATTCAGCGCAAGAACTGATACCAGTCGAACGAAAAGTCGTGCGTAACTTTAAGAACGATTTGGTGAAACACCTCCCGGGGTTGTGTTTTGAGTAAATCTACGCACGACTGTACGATCGACTGGTGATCCTTTCTCGCACTCAATGATGATAACTCCTTGCGCTGAATCGCACGCAAGAAAGGATCGCCAGTCGTTAGCGTAAAGGCCCGGGCACACCAAACCCGGCACGGCATCACGACACGGTTGTTACGCGATTTCTCCCCTGTGATTGGCCAGTTGTCGAAAATCCTCTGCGCGGAGGAGCATGCTGGCCAATGACAACCAAGATACTGCGTAAATATCGTGCCGTTATGCCGTGCCGTGTTTGGTGTGCCCTGGCCATAAATCTATAAAGCTTTATGAAACACAACCCAGGATTTTGGCCTACTACACGTCAATATCATTGAGTGGTTAACTCCATTCATCGTCCAATAAATCAGCTGGAATTTAATTTGATATCCCCACTGTGACATTCATTGCAATCAGTAATCGTCACAATGGCAGTATGACGTGCTCCCACAAAGGTATTGAAATTGCGCTTTGTGAAGAAGAAGAAGAAGAAGAAGAAGAAAGTCAACATCTATACTGTGTGTACAAGATCCGAGTGATACAATAATAAACAGCTTGTCGTATATTAGCGTGGTATTTATATAAGCACATTGTAGGATACTTAAGTGTTCTTGATTCATGTGAACGATCAGCCTTGCATGAACTTTGCATATTATTTCAGGAACTCTAGTTTATTTAAAGTTTTCTTCAATTAGAAATGCAGACCAAATGTCAATATTTGGTTATTAGGCGGGAAATTTCATTTTTACCATATTCTTATCTTTATTTTTCTTTTTAGATTCATATTTGTTTCATAGATGAGCATCTGTTTTCGAAACAAATTGCTGGTAAGAGTAGAAACAATGTTTCACGGACTTTGATGTTCAAGAAAAAATAAACAGAAAAGCAGTATAGCATATAAATCGAAAGGACATACTGCTTTCATTAACAAGTTAGGAAAATATTAGCAGACTGATTAACATTTAGGTTGGGAGTGGGGTATTTATATTTTTCCTCAAGATACAAAATTATGATGAATTACTATTATGATGTATATTATTTCAGATACAAATAACATCTCCATCCAAATATGATGAGTTTTTTTGTGTAAATAAGATATGAAATATCCTTTCAGTATTTTTTTGTCAACGCATGTGAACATTTTCGACTTCGTCGGCTAATTACTAAGAATTATAATATTTTTTTTCTTTGGAGGGCGGAGGCAAAAGATATGATAAATCAAAAAGTATTTGTAAAACTTTCATGAAGTTTTTGAGGGAGGCAAGATCTGATTAAGAAAATAATACTCGCAGAATACTGGTAGGAAATTCGAAAAAAGCTCCCATCGGACCCTTAGTGATGCCAGTGATGCCAATGCCAAGATTGCTGTATTTAGGTCAGTTGGACCTAACGATAAGGAGATATATTTTGAAATTTCAAAGTTGAGTTTTGAGAACATTTTTTGAAACGCGAACCGTCCGCCCCTGCTTCTTCTTGTTTTATATCAGAATAGAAACATTTTGCAATTGTTACCATACCATACAATATTTCATAAGCTTTTCAGTGCTATATGAGGCATGCGTTCTCACCCAATATACTCCCACTCGTTACCCAGCTGTCAAAGCATGATAGGTGTCACAAAGCGCAGGTTGGAATGGATCCACAACATTAATGAACGCTTATACTTCGCACGCAAACAAACCCAGACAACACAAACTTTAATTTGTTCTATTTTAGGAGAGCATGCACAGGTAAAAAGACTATATCCTTTTTTAACATGCTGAATTGTGTCCGGCATTATCTTTCGTATTTGTTAACTGGGTGAATACCAGCAGACAGGAACGATATTTGGGTAATTTTCTTGCTTAAAGCCCTGGGCCCCGTAACATAAAGGTTTGCGATTAATTGCTAATCTGATAGGGATTGATATCAATCGCAAGTCTATGGCAAATCATGTACTAAAGTTTGCAATTGATCGCAAAATCAAATAGCGATTAATCGCAAACCTTTATGTTACGGGGCCCTG
>BQKZ01002924.1:12432-40625 GCA_036244855.1 Temnopleurus reevesii | reverse complement strand
GGACCTTACACATGATAAATGTTTTTATTCTATTGGTGCTGTACTAGCTAAAAAAATACATTGCTTTGAAGGAGTTTTTAAATATTTTCTGACATCGAACTGTAACCTCCATATAACAATACAAGTCCCCGTATGCAGCACATGTAAAGTGCTGATTATGATCGCAAAGGTAAAGACTGCATGCTCTATGGAGATTCAGTCTCAGCAATAGATTAAACTTTGCCTATGCGACTTCCATCATTGTATGGAGGAGGGAGTTCAATGTCAGAACTCCTCCAAACTGATGGATTTTCTGTCTAGTACTGTACTTTACCAGTACCGTATTTGCACCAGTACCTGGCCCTGCAGGAGTTACCCGCACCCAAGCCTCATATAATTTGTCTGTGGCGCACAATAAAGTTAAATGTTTAAAGTTAAATGTTTGTTTTAATGTTTGTTTGTTACAAGTTTGTGTTTTAAAGTTAAGTGTTTGTATAGTTCCAAAGAGAAATATATGTACTTATCTCACTTCTTTTTAATTGGAACTTCGTAACCGTTATTAACATGGTTTATTTTTGTGTATGAAGATTTTTCGATACTTTATTTTTCTTGTCGATGCATGTAAATTCATGTATCATTATTTTCTGTTGTTTTTGTTTCATTTCCTACATATCATTATCTTATTTCCAGTATACAAGTTAAAACTACCGTACAAGGACCGGTTTCCGGCCATGGGGGTGTAACCGGCCACCAAACCTCATGCAGTTTGTCTATGGCGCGCACTTAGGTTAAATGCGCGCCCAAATAAGCGCACGTACGCTTCAACACAATCCCTATGGAGGCTCAAATCACCAGGCAGGCGGCCGGAAACACCTGCCCCATGTCGCTTGGCGATCGCCAATTGCTGCGCGAATATACGGGCGTCATTCATTAAGTTATGCACATAAATTTCGGCTAAATTATGATCTAAAAATAAACTTGAAATGCTGGATCTTGTGACTTGTGGAAGAGCAAAACTGCTTGAGCGGCCGGAAACTGGTGCTCATACGGTACTTTATTAGTGCAGTGTATTTGAAGACACGGTACCACGTCCACGGCACTAGACTTGATTGACTGGCATTTATGCTATTTTCTGGTTCCTTTTAAAAGTTTTATCCTTTAACCTTTTACAATGTATATTCATGTACTATGTACAATATATTTGATGTATGGATATTTTTGGATAAATAAAATTTCAAGTTCAAGTTCAAGTTCAAATGCGCGCACATTAATAAAATAAATAAGCACATGAGTACTAGTGCTTCACGTTCAAGTTCAACGCCATCCCTAGGGCTAGGCCCTGGCTATGGAGGACTTACACTAACTAAGATATTGCAACTAACCTAATGCAAAATTGTATATTAGATCCCAGAGATATCAAAAATCCAAGAGATAATGCAGTAGGTCTATTTCTCCTCACCACTCACACTCAACAAAAATGACACGTCCCCCTAAAATTGCCCGAGCAGTGAGTTCATTCCCCAGTAGCAGCTCCGCCGAGCGTGACGGCTGCGATCGCCGTCAGCATTCCCATCCCCATTCGTACTTATTTGCTTGTAACAGATGCTTACCTGCCAGGTAATTTGTCCATTTATACAGCATTCCTTCCATCTTTAAACGATCTCTACTAGATACTGCTCACCAGAATGAAGGAAAATCAAAAGAAGGCTGGGGTTATTTGCGGTAATAAGTTGAGTTATCGCCTGGTGACGTTACATGTTTTACTTTCGGATCAAAGTCTCAATTTTCTCTTCTGCGTTACCCGGAAGTTTATATGATAAAATTTTCTAGAAATGAGAAGTACGGTACTGGTACGGTATGGAGTGGAAGACAACTAGCACTGTTTGTTTTTCTTGGGGGGGGCAAGGGATGCAGGGTAGTTAGTGTATTTTCTTTCTTCCTTCGATCTTAACGAATTAAAGAACTTGTAGGGCGTTTTTTAAAGGAATCTTGCTAAAGTGGACTCTCGGGAAAAATATGTTAGCATGTGGTATTTCAATTTACTTTTAGAATTCGAAATTTAGAGCTAACTTATTGTGTAATAAGAATTTGCAGTATGAAAATAAAGAGTGAAGAAATGAAGCCTTCACAACAATGTGAAGTATTTGTTCAGCATTTCTGTGCAAAGAATAAGGGGAAATGAAATTTATTTTTGATTGTCTGCGAGAGCTATTTTAATTGTTCAGGTTTGAATAGGAGTCCCTCTATACTATGTAGGAAATGTTTTGTATTGTCCCCTTTATATTACTAGCTGTACTGTAAGGGAGAATTCTCTCTCACTGTATATCTTCATTTATTTGATCTTTAGCTTTCATTCTTCTTTCTTCCTCTCTCCTTCCATCTCTCAATCTTTACCTTCATTCTCACCATCTCTACCATTCTCTCAGTCTTCCTATCTCCTCTCTCTCTCTCTTTCTCCTTCTCTTTCATTCTATCTTTTTTTACCTTCCCATCCTTTACTCCCTCCCTTTTCTCTCACAATCTCACTATATGTTCTCTTTCTGTTGCTCTTTTCTCTAGAACACAGTTTATGCTGCGCTCTCTTGTCTGTACAGGACCAAGGTTTTGGAATTCGCTGAATCAAATCATAACCAGTGCTCCAAACCTACATAATTTCAAAAATATCTTGAAGTAAAGTCTCTTAGAAAAGTATGTTGAAACTTCTTAGTTTATATTCATGTCTACCTGGTACAATCTGTGAAGTATTGCCTCATATATTATTGTACTGTATGTTGATTAACTTTTGCCTCGAGCAGTAATCAGCTTGCACATGTTGTGTTCCACCACTTGCTTAAATGTCTTGTTCTTGTCTTGTAAAAGTTTGTGTTCTGTCCTTGTGTCTTTTTCTGCTTTCAAGTCCTTCTAGCCCTGTCTCTTACCTCTCTTTACTATCCTGTTTTGTCCAGTAACTCCTTTCCTTCCTTTTGTATATACTTCCTTCCTTGTAAATATGTTTTATCTTGTAACCCAATATTATAAGCATTCATAGAAAATACTTGTTTACAGATTAGTAAAGTTTGTTTTCAAGGTGGCCTTAATCACACGCTCTGCTTCTATAGGTCTCCTTATCTTTCTCATTTTACTCTGCTTCTGTTTCTATGTCTCATCTTGAAAATATTTGTATCTAAACCAAAATTTATCTAACTGATGTTACATTGTATATTGACACAAATTAATGTATCCTGTTATGAGAAAGATGAATCAATAAACTTGAAACTTATTTGTATTACACTATCTTATGCTCAACTATATTCCCCTCCCCTCTCTCTCTCTCTCTACCTTTCATGCTTTCTCTCTCATAGACCTCCAACATTTTAAACTGAAAAAGACAGATGATACTACTAAAAAGGGGGAAGATGGTAAATTCCCATGGGAATGTGTAGTAATAATATTGTGAAAAATCATGATTCTACGAAATCATGATTATAGAATGATGACTAATCACAATTCTCCCTCTAAATTCATAGTAGTTAGGAGGTCTGCTCTTACTGTCCCTTCTACTCCAAATTTTGTCTTTTCCAAGTCTCTCCCTTCGAGTCTTTCTATTCATCTGTGTTTCTATATTCCCCTACATACCACTCTTTTCTTCAATACTCTCAATAACTCACATAAAAATGACATCCAAATAATTGTTTTATTGTATAATCCATTTTTATCATTTATTGTACATACCTGTTTTGACATATATCTCATTACACTTTAAAACATGTTCAATACGTTCACAATACTCACCTTGCCAGATCATGGACAATGATCTTCGTTAAAATGTTTATAACCCTGAATATTCAATTAATTCAATTATTTTATTCTCTCATTCATCATCTTTTATCTCCAGAGATGGCCTATTTACCCAAGTGAAGTAAACAATGGTAAATGCCACGCAAGTTTATATACTTTTACCAACAATTTTCTGTATGGTCTCAAAAAAAGCAAATCTTATGTAGCTTCATTGCTACCATGTCAGAATCCCATTCGCAAGGTCTGCGATAATTAACAATCATCCAAGTTGGTAATTTCAAACATGATTTACACACAATGTGTTCCACAGCGTCAAAATCTTTCCTCAACATAGAAAAGCAAATCAAGCAATTTAACAAGTACATACAAAAAGCTGTATAGAGAGTAAATCATTGAATCATTTGACTCATGATATCGCTCATGGTTGCATTCATTTGCAGACAAATGTTGCAGAAACTACGGCAAAAGTGCCATAGCTTTCAATGTCAAAACATTTCCCTGATCCTCCTTGCACCTGCAAACTATTGCAAATTTTCAAAAATCAATATTCTCAAAATAACAATTTAACTGCTCAAAGATGATTGCTTGACAATGTACCCCCTTCTGGGTTGCACCAAAGTAAGAAAGGATATTGATTCCTTAGAATGATCTGGTAAAATAGGTGCATATTATTCATTCCACGCATTTTTCTTCCAGCTAATGTAGGAGACTTCATTAAATAAATGCATACAAGCAACAATGAAATTCACAAAATTTTAAAGAAATGCCTAGAAACATATGATTTGAATTGTTACATCAAAGCATTGGCACAATTGAAATCATCCTTGGAAAATAATCGATTGAATGAAAACGGTATCATTTGATAAACCATTCAGTTGCAGTTGCTTGAAAATACAGTAATAGTAATCAATGATGTAGAATACATTTGAAGCAAGATTGAAAACAATATAAAAACCGATAAAGCAAATAAAAATAAATTTTCTGGGTCAAAGCTATTGAGGACCCTAAGTCTTGGTCATTTCAAATAAAGTATCATTTATCCCTAACGATGATTGCAGCTTTCATAATTATCTGAGTAACAAAATTGGGGAGATGGCAAAGATGAAATCATGATCTTAACAGAGATCAAGTTAAAATTATTTTGAGTAGGATAGCATCCATGATGAGTTTGTGGGGCGAGGTCCTCAATAAATATCAGTTATTTTTCATTGATATCTCTGTTTCACCAACAAAATATCCTCCACGAGCTCCAAAGTAGCCCCTGAAAATATATTACAGGGGCTATTTATCAGGAGTAAAATGCAAAAAGACCCCTCGTAAATAAACAAAACATGATTTGCATACATGTACAACTGGGGAAAGAGGTGTAAAATACAGTGCCCCATCCCCTAAAACTGTACTGCAGCTCATGGGTAAAGTCCTATTAAAGGAGCTTAGTTAAAAATGTGCATAAATTCAAATCATTTTGTACCTGAATACATGTACATGATTCATGTTAAACAACAAAACAAAATACCTTACATAATATGCATATAATAAACGATTAAAAGGTGACCAGTGTTAATTTTGAACACAATATACCTATACAGTATATTAAACAGTTAGACACCTGATAAACAGTAAGGTCCCTGAATCTGTGCAAATTAATATTTGATTCTCTCACTACATCAGACAAATTGTGGGATATTCGCTGGGTATTCAAACAATTTTTGTGTTTACTTATATAATCATGAAATGCGATCTTCATTCTTTATACTCTTTCAGAAATGAAAAATATGTACTCCTACCGGTATATGACAAGAAAGTTGTATTTTCAATCAATTTGCTAGAAAGTGGAATTCTTTTTCATCAAAATATACTTTAGTCAATAACTGCTAAAAACTGCCTTGCATATTCCTCACTGAATCTTGGGACTTCATAAGATTGTTAAATGTTATCAATGATGGGTATAGGTAAATCTGATCAAGATTGTGAAAAGTTGTTTAAATCTTCTTACACCATAATTACTTTCATGTTTTTCTTATACAATTGCATAAGTTGAAAGGCCTATCTCAATCCAAGCTCCTAAGCATGCTTCATATTGTAAGAAACAGATTGTCAAACGATCTCAGTCTTATTCCTATTCACTCCAGTGTCCTTATTCATCCCACTTTATGGTAGCATTGCTTTGGACAATTTTAGCATTTTTTGTTGTTGTAATGGTGTGCAATGGTTTCTTTCGCGGAATGGATACAATGGGTACACATTTTAGGATTAAATGAGTCAAACTAATTGAGAAAAACTATTATTCTACACCATGGAAGACTACAGAAGATGACTGTTATAAGTTGCTAACATGAACAGATGAAATTATCAATAAGTTCCAGATATACAACAATTATCTTGTTCATCTGTGATATGTCTTTTCAACAACATTCACATTCCAATAATCATGCTTAATTATGACTATTGAATATCAAGATTATGCAGTGAGGTTTACATTTCTTTCTTCTTTTTACCAAAATAAATCTTTAATGCTAAAGAATGTAAATTAAGCATTTGCAAGCAAACATAGAGAACTTGTAGGCAAGAAAGTTTTGATAATTAACCCAAATGCAATATCAAAACAAACATCCTTTCATCCTAAAAATATTTAGAAATAGGAAATTGAATTGCCTATTTTGTTTTTCAACTTGAGGTATAAACAGCACACAAAGCAACAAATTGAATTGCAGCATTGTAGATTTAGGTTTCCCTCTTTCCTACATTTCATCAAATATTCACAATTCTTTTTTTTCTTGAAGGCATGATCACAATGAAATCAAGAAAGAAAGAAGAAAAAAAAGTATAACATTTTTTCATTCATTGATTTGAAAAATTCAGGAATTTAAAAGGCTTCATACAGGGATATATGTAATTATTGTGGGTAATATACTCATACAAGAAGAGGCAATTCATCAGGTAAATCTTTAAAACTGCATGTACTCTTTGTCATAAAGTACTATGTCTAAAGTTTGTCTTCATAGATTAAATTTTGGCAAAATTATTAACTTATAACAGCATATTTAAAAAAAAACAGTGAGAAGTATTAAATGCATGGAATGAGTGTCTTCTGTTGTTTTTAAAACTACCATTATAGAAAGAAAATGGATTGCTTTCAATAAATCAAACGAATTGAATAAAATCATTCATTGCAAGCAGACAAAATAAGATAAAAGTGTAGGTGTGCATGCAATAAAGTCATTAATAAAATGACAATGAAATGATATATATCTTTCTTGGCATTTTAATGTACATCTCTCATAAAGTGTTTATTACACAATATACACAATATATCATTTGGTAGCTATGACTGAAAGAAGATATATACATTTATACCACAAACTCATTAAAACAGAATAATAAAAAGCGCAAACCAGAGTATGACGCATGGATTGTGGTGATTAGTATATAAGAGGAATTCTCCTAGGTCACAAAAACCACCCATTATATGATATTAGGGTCTCATATGGCGGGCAAGAATAGTAGATATGAGCAATAAGTTTTTATCTTTTCATTTACTCATAATGGCATGTAATTTCCTCATTCCTGAAAATTCTGAAGTATTAAAACAAATTATTAATTTTTTTTCTATGTTTTTTTTTTTTTTTTTCTTCTTCTTAATATTGACACAAGATATTTATACCTGGACAAAAATTGTGTCAGATAAACTATTTTGATAATTCTTTAAAATCACTTATCTAAAGATTGACAAAAACAGAGATCAGAAAACGAATCTGTTTTTCTTTGTTTTTTTTTAATATACTGGTACATGTATATACAAGGTGGTCATGGCAGTGACGATGAGAACTTTTTTCCCCTTCATTTTCAGTTCAAATATGGACACTTTATTTACATTTTTACAATCATTTACATGCTAAAAACATCTAAAATCTGTACAATATACACCATGTTTTTTTTTAAATTCAATCTCTCATGTGCTATTATTCTTCTGCAAGTATCACTTGTGTTTTCTCATAGATTATCAAAGATACCACTTCAAAGTGAATTCAGATTTTTCCTTGTTTGCAAAGAAACAAAGAGCAATAACATGACATGACTGGTTTCAGAACTCTGTGTCTGAAAGAAACATGGATGGAAGTTATAAAGATTTGATATGTACAAATGTCATCTCTTACATACTTTCCATATGAAAACTTGATACCCTCTTGCCAACAAGAGAAGTGTCAACTTTTTTTTATTTATGGTCCAAAAACTTTCTACCAATCAATATTTCACAAAAATCAAGATCGTGTCAATCGCTCAGGAAAAGGGACAATATTCTAAAAATTTAATAGAATATTGACAAGTCTCCTTCACGTCATTTCCATTAGCAAATTGGCTATTTCAACGAGCCATTCATCTTGAAAGATGCTGATAAAAGTTGACGATATGATGATACAATGATGATGTAATACATCAAATTTAGCTATTCGTTGTCGTTGACAAATTCAATTATGCACACTCTTAAAATCAAGCTGACTTTTTCTTTGATGTGCGTTTCCTGAGAAAAGTACAACGTTTTTTTTTTAACTAGAGACATTAATACACATATTACTTCTCTTAAAAGATCTTGCATTCTGCTTGAAGTAAAAGCACATGGCATAGAAAGAATTAAAGACTGGCAAATGGTTTAAAAATAGCCAAACAACATGAATATAAATAATGATTACAAGCCATGATTATTAATTTGTGAAATACAGGATGATGATCATTGCCTTGCATTATTCTTATTTTTGCTTCATGTTTGTCATTATATAAATAAGCTAATTATTATTATTATTTATTAAACTTTATTCAACTAAAAGAGGCACAACTAATTTGCTCATTTTCTACGATTAAAAACCCTTGAATACAAACAGGATGCTTTCTTTATAGCATCGCATGTTTGAAGTGTTTATCATTGCACATTTTTTTTAAAACATATAGATTTGTTGAATTAATTTTCATGTCATTATTTGATACTCACTATGTTCCTAAACAGCATAAAATTTTTTAAAAATCTGACTAAAGTCTCATTTTCAAAAATGAAGTTTATCTTCAACATACATTGCACATTGCCAGGCTCATTATGTAAAATGTAATGAATAATTGCCAGCAATTATTCACTGTAAAATGAACTTGAATGATTTTTAAATACTATATTGGAATTGACTCATACTGAACTGTAGTGTTGCACACAATACTGATGAAAATTCAAAGCTTATGAATTACCAGTATCACCAGAGTTTAACTTTGCTAGGAATAAATAACGTGAATTGGATTCAAATTTGGCAGATATGATTTCTTGCTAATATAATAATAATACATAACATTTATTAGGCGCTTAATACGGATGTTTCTAAGCGCACAGTGTTCTGATTACGGAAAGATTATTAACCGGTAAATTAAGAGATACCTGTACCAACTTGATGTCAGTTTTGAAATTTTCTATCATTTTACTTTGATAATCTTAATATTCTTGATGAAAGCATGAAATTGGGTACATTGAAAGTACTGAAACTTGTTTTCACTTTAATCATCCGTTCCTAACATAATATTAAAGGGAAAAAATACGTCCTGAACCACCTTCGATGATCGGAGGCATAAAAAACTGTAGCTATTTTTAGTATTACAGAGGATTGAATCAGTGATGTGATTAGCAAGCTTTTAATATAACTATTTCTTTGATATACTTCAAAATGTCAAACAAATTATTCAATCACATTTAAGTAATTGATGCCAACAGCAAATTACAGTTAATAAATGACACAATCAGATCAGGAGAATACCATTTGAGTATGCCATTAGAATACACAAGCTAAAACAACAAGACATTAAAAATTTTCACATATATATGCAACAAAATGAATACTCTTAGATTGAATATAAATCAAAAGCTGCAGTAACAATAAAACAATAAACTCTTCTTTTGATTCTCTCTGAAGATTTACACTTTGACAAAGCTGCACAACATGGTTTAGATTGCCACATTATAGGTTGAGGTCAGAAGTAGTAAAGAGTTTTTGCCGATGCGCAGCTAATCCCCACCATCGTCGCTGCTTGAATCTGTCTCCGTGTAATGAATTTTGCTCTGTGGATGAAAGATATGAAAAGGGGGAAATATGGATTATAAATACCATTTACATGACAAATTAATTGTAATAAGGTAGAATTTGCTTTTGCTAAACAAAATGTGATTTTTTTTTTTTTGCTTGATCGAAAAAGCAAAGCTTATTTTTTAAGAATTACAAATGTCATAAACTTACAACTGAATATTATACTCTAAAACAAAATATTTGACAATGATGTATATTCTGCAAATATTATCTCATCATGACAATTGAAAAAAAAATCTTGTTTAAAAGCATTCTATTAATCATTTTCATAGTTGACAAACTGTAAGACCATAACTACCCTTTTGGCTATTTTGAATTCTTGGCAAAATTTATTCTCTTATTACTGAAGTTTAAATTGTTTTTGCTTATTTCATGGTTTATACTTATTGTGTATTCTATGACCTCACTGAAACTCTGAGAAAGCTATGAATGGTGATGTTTGGTACAATTATCATATCATATCACTTCCCCCCCCAAAAAAAACCAAACTTATTTTAATTTCATTCCACCCACCTCATAGGTCTTGTCACCAGAGATTTGCTTCATAACCTGCCTCACAACCCTCTCCTTATCCGAGAGACCGTCTGAGGTCATTGCTCCGAGGTCATGATGGTCAGGGTTCATGCTGATGGCGACGGATGACAGACTGTTGGGCGTTGCTGTGTGCGCTCTCTGCCCTGGCTCTGGGGTGGGGCCGTGGGAACGATCACTTGTGTTGTCCTCCTCTGAGAAGATACCATCGGAGTGGTCCGTGGAGAAGGACTGGCGGCTCTTCGGGCGCAACCTTTCGCTCTGTAACGTAAGGGTGTCTTCGTCGCTGGAATGGTCTGGTGCGGCTTCTTCGTTGTCACTGGAACTGTCACCTCCCTATTGAAAATTTGGAAAATTGGAAATTTTGAAATTTATTTAAACTTCATTGACATAAGAAGTCAATATTGAATATAATGCGGAAAAGGCATCTCACTGAATTTCTTGCCTACCTGCAGTTATCAATAGCTAGAAGAATTGCTAAAATGTCGTATCGTTGCACGCCTCTTTCCCAAACACTGAACCAAACCCATCTACAACATAGAAATTACTTGCACAAACAGAAATCTATTTTTCTTTACTGCTAATTGGGCTGTCATTACTGATTAAGAGAAGTTTCCTGTTCTGAAGGGTGGTTTTATTTTTCATTTAAAGCAATTAACATGAACTGCAGAAAAACTGAGAACTGAATAGATGGGAATGTAGGAATACTAACCTTTGCTTTCTCAAGGGATGACTTGATCTTCTTTGTGGGGGATGGACTCCTCTTGGCTGTTCCTGGTCCTTTCCGTAATGAGCCCACATTCCTCCTGATAGGACTATCTACCGAGGCTAGTCTATGTCCTATATAGGAGGACTTGAGTCCCATAACGTCCGTGCCTCCTAACCTCACTCCTCCCATGGAATGCTCGGAAGAATAGTTCATTTCAACATTGACAGTGATGGCCGTAGAACTGGACGATCCTTCCTGGCCGGTTGGTCCACTGGTGGCCCCTTGTGCGGGGCTATTGCTGTTCAACACATCAATCTCACTTGTAAAGTTACCGATTGTCCTTTGCCTGTGCTTGTATTTGCGCGGGGCTGTCTGGCTTTGGCCTTCGTTCACAATCTGCACATGCCCAGGACGGCTCTTGGTGTTACGAGGATTGCACCTGCAGACTCCGGCTGCGATTTCAGCCGGAGAGTGAATATTAAAGCGGCAACCATGCTTTCTGGACATGGTGCCTTCTGTTACGAGTCTCTCGCTCTGGGAGCGCTTGATGTACCTTTCGGTCTCTGGCTTGCGAATGTCGGAAGTACTGGAGGAAATGTCTTCATCTGCGGCTTTTGTGCCGCTGCTTGTGGCTTTGCCGCACGAGTCAAGGCTCTCCTTTGATGGAGACATTGATCCTTTGCCTCCAAAGCTTCCCCTACCATGGCTGTTGTTCCTTCGATGACGGGATTTGCGTTGAGGCAGAGTTTTCGCTCGGATAGGGGATGTTTTGGTGTTGAGGTTGGCTCTTGGTAGGGTTGCTGGAGATTTGTTTTCTGGCTCTGGGCTGACCGAGGAACTACCAGTACTTGGTGTCCTTTTAAAGATACAAATAAAAAATAGACCTGTTTATTAAGATGAAATATCTACGACGAATTGAGTAAAATAAGAGAAGTAATTTCATTGGAGTGAATGAATTCCCTAGAACTTATTCAAATGTGATTACCCATTTCAAGAACCAATCTCACCATTCTGATTCACAAAATATGTGACATTACACTTTTTTTAATTACAGTATGAAAACATTTCTAAATCATTAAATCTTCATGAAATTGTTCATCTTTGTTTTGTTAAAATTGCTATAGCATTCATGCTTCCTCATTATATTGATATCAAATAGATAAAGAGAAACTAATCTACCTTCCAAGTGTAGCTGACCCTCCATGCAGTGACTTCTCAATGAGCTTCTGCACAGTGCGTGCCTTGAGAATGGGTTTGAGCGCCCTCTTCTTCTTGATCTCAATCTCGCTCAGCTGCTTCTCCCTCCTCATCAGCTCCCTCTCCCTCTGCTCCAGCTGCAGGAGGCAGGAGTGCAGCTCCATGTACAGGTCGTTGGCTCGCTGGAGCTTTCGTTCATAGTGCTCCCTGATGTCCTGGGCATGCCTGTATAGTCAAAAAGAATTTAACATAAAAATTCTTGATTCAGTGTAAATCAATGGAACAGAAATGCCTTCCAACATAGATTAGGCAGCATGCTATCAATCATCATCTTCATCATCATGATCATGATCATGATCATCATCATCATCATCATCATCATCATCATCATCATCATCAATATTAGCTAAGTTGTATAAAAGACTATTTAAAGCCATTGTGGAAAAAAAACCTAATTACCATGATATCCCTATCTTTTTACTTATTCATCCTGATGTATAATATTCCAATTCTTCTACTAGCCAGGTACTTCTTCTACTATTTGTATTCATAGGCAGGAAAAAAAAATTACCGGAGTTCATCCTGTCTTCTTTTGATGAGGTCTTCATCTATATGGCACATCGATGATCCCTCTGATTTCATCTTCTCAAACTGGAGCTTTATCTCTTCTCTCCAATCAACCTGTGAAGTTTAAAAACAACATTTTTTCATATCCACAAATTTTACTCCTTCTCTACTCAATAAGCAAATGGTACTGCATGTAGATTATGCACTCAGAATGAAGGTTAGAAAAGATAATCAAATAGAAAACTGTTTGAAGACTCCTTAGGGGTATCCAGATATAAGTGGGCACCCAATAGGATGCACATAACATGAATAAAGAGGAGGAATGAGTGGACTCGGTCAAGATACTTTTTAACTTTTCACTTTTATTATCATTATTATTATTACCTATATATTTATTTCTTTTTAATCTATTTATTTATCTATATCTATTTATTTATTCATTTTCTTTTTCTTTTTCTTTTTTTTTTTTTTTTTTTTTTGGGGGGGGGGATATGAATACCCAAAATCCAGTATAGCTCCACAGTTGTGCGACAATATAATCCTCATATTCTATATTAATTTAGTGATGGTGCTGTATCATATTGACATGCCTACCATGACAACTAGATCAGCACTCGCTTTCAACATCCATCGATGGAATGCTAGGAATTTCATTTTAACGCCCGTTATTGATCAAATAAACGTTGTCCATCTGGATTTCTACACATGACCCATAAATATTGATTTTCATTCCCCGAGTTTTGCAAACCAGATCACTAGTCTAAACACAGACCCAAATCCAAATGCTTTATTCAGTGTTGCCTACTAGTCAAAGTAACTGTGCGAGGGGAAAACTAGCTCAAATCCCAGGTCTTATGTGAACTCGAGGAGGGGCTACAGGGAGCTTTGTAGATTTTCTATCCAGACTGCGCTACTCCCACCAGTAAAAGGTACTAAATAAACTACCTTGATTTGGGTCTGATTCTTTAGACTATAAGATCATATTTGCCCATGTCAATATGTAACTAATTTATTCACGAATTCAAGGAATGCTCAGTTATGGATTGCATAATTGGTCTGTAGACATAACAGAGTGTTTAAAAATAAATGAGGACATTGGTCAGGATCATCATTTGACGACGGAATCAACTTATGATGAAATGTATGCTTTAAAAAATGCCCTCATAAATTTGCAACAAGATGCAGATTTATACCTAAATAATCAAATTGTTCATGTCATGATGTCATATTCAGAAATCTGACAGTTACTTCTTGATAACCAGGCTCAGAATGCCCCTATAAGATATATCTCTCTGCGATTTTAAGCCTGCAAATTTTAAGTATGCAAGCAACATAATTACAGGGATTAAATGAGCACTATTTTCATTTATTAATTGAAATAGCCATATTTCAGTTCTGTCCGTGTAATTTGTTTACTCTACAATAACTCAAGATTTTCAATAAAACTATTACTGTTAAACATGCCTTAGTGGCCACCTGCCTACAATGGCCACCTAAATTGGTTAAGCCCATATAAAAATGTGTGTTATAGAACCGGTCTATAGAGGTCACCTGTCTACTGTGGCCACCTTTTCTATTTTCCTTGGGTGGCCACTATAGACAGATTGGACTGTCTTAGAAATGATGTGGGCTTGTTACCTGTTTGTCGAATTAAGCCTCTTGAGGTGTTGAGAGGAAGTCCACAGCAGCAATGTCAATTTGCATGAGGATCTGTCTAAAGGAAGGCCTGTTCCTTGTCTTAGCACTCCAGCACTGCATCATGAGGAGCTTTAAACCATCAGGGCAGGTGGATGGGATCGGGAGCTGCAGGCTGTTACTACCAACACCCCAGATGATGGCCGAAGAATCCACATCCTATGGGAGGAAAAACAGTAATTTGTAAAAGTCAAGTCATGATTGAGCATGCACATTATGTTATACTTCTATCATTTCTAACAATAACATAAAAGTAAAAATCTAGCACAATTGAAAGCCTGTAGTCATCAACTGTAACAAGGATGAAGCATTCCATGACAGCTCAGTATATGAGGCATAGTATGAATGTCTTATACACACTAACAATCTGCAAAACTGTCAGCCCATCTACAATGTAATCTCAGTGGAAGGAGTGAAGCCTTGATACCTTGGTCACAGCACACTCTCTGCAGAACTTTCATTGCATCTCCACTCGAACATATTCGCCTAACACCTTCCAACACCTAATATCAAACTATACCTTGAAACATATTTCTGCAGTCAGAAGCTCCTAAATGCCCTGTGCATGCATATAGTCAGTCTGCAGAATTATCAGAGTATCCCATGCTTGATAACATTTTAGATGCATCTTCTCATATTCAAATCTTGCTTATTCCAACTATACCTTGTATGGCATTTCTCCAGTGAGCAGCTCCCAGAGAACGACTCCAAACGACCAGACGTCTACCTTCTCCGAACAGGGTTCGTTCCTGATCACCTCTGGAGCCATCCATGCTACTGTGCCAGCAAAGGACATCTTGGTGCTCTTCTCATTCCACTCACGACTCGCCAACATGCCAATAATGTCCACCTCCCCCCTGCCCCATGCCACAAAATATGCTTATCTCACACATTCACACACCCCAAAAAGTCTCTTGAAACTGTACCTTGTACGGCATTTCTCCAGTGAGCAGCTCCCAAAGAACGACTCCAAACGACCAGACGTCCACCTTCTCAGAACAGGGTTCGTTCCTGATCACCTCTGGAGCCATCCATGCTACGGTGCCAGCAAACGACATCTTGGTGCTCTTCTCGTTCCACTCACGACTTGTACCAAAGTCTGATATCTTCAGGATGTCATTGTTGGCCACAAGAACACTGAAAGACAAAAGTAGTATTGATATAATTAAAAAATTGATTTATAACAGTGTAAATTTTACAAAAATACCTGTGTGTACACTACATATAGGTAAAGGAAAGATTTCAAAAGTAAAACAACACAATTCTGCATTCATCATGTAAAACCATTTTTGGAAAAAAATATTTACCTGCTTTGAATTTCAAAATTAAATGTGAGTAAATTTCAACATCTTTTCTCTCTCAATGTACATTTGATAATGACATTTCTCCCAGTAAGCTTGAAAAAAAAAGAATCAATAATACTTATCACATGAAAATCAGGCAATTTCTATAGATATTCATTTTTTGAAAAATTACATAAAAAATTGAATTAATTTAATGATTAAATGTTAACAATTTTCAATTTATAAACTTCTTCTTACTTTGGTGACTTGAGATCTCTGTGGATGATCTTGTGTACATGGAGGTAGTGCATGCCCTGAGCAATTTGTTTGGACCAGTCGATCATTAGCTGCGGGGGAATCTCACGTCCATCCCTCAGCACTTCATACAGTTGTCCAAAGGGACAGTACTCCATCAGGATGCAGTAGCATGGTGCTAATGTGCACACACCCCTGGAAAATATGGAAGGGTCAATGGAGAAGCTTGTTTAATTGGACAACATAAAGAGGTGCTTATAAATGATATCAATTCATTGAATATACACTTAATTTGTATGTCATAAAAGTATTGAAACTCAAAGATTGGACAAAAGAATATTTATGAAGCTTATCAGAACTTGTTCCTGATTCACTTTTCATCTTATCCTGTGAGACCAATGATTCCATTCTCCCGAGACAAAAAGACTGTAGAGTATTCCTCAATATCATATATTCAACCATCATAAAAATGCATCGTTTTATTATTCAAGAAATTTCCCCAGGTCATCAGGCAAGACAAATAAAAAATTAATATCAAAAGACAGAGTGCATCTTAGCTTAGCTCCCATCCCTTATTGCTGTCTAAATTTTGATAACCATATGCCTGGGAAGCTATAAAATGTCCTCATCAAATATTCACACCACTTTTCAAATATTCATAGAGGCACTTTGCTAAAAATAAATTCATCTCAATGCCTTGATCATCTTTAATCATTAAAACATTTTCTTGAGCTTTGGATAGGATTTTATAAGAAATGAGCATCAAGCAGTTGGTTTATGCTTCGCTAATCATTTGTATCTTTTTACTGACTCACTTTTCTTCATCACATCCCCAGGGTGCCATAAAACACCCCCTCAATAATAATTAATACTGCTTATTTAATATTCATGATAGTACATTGATATAAATACATTCTTTTGTTAAACCCTTCCCAACATATTGATCTCAGTTGAGTGAGGCTTAGTTAATCCCTTAGCCCTCATTCCTGACTCACAATTTTTCATTTAATCCCTGGAGAGCCATAGAACATCCATTCATCAAATATTCATACCATCTATTTAATATGTATGACAACAGTAAGCTATAAACATATTCACACACTCCTTCCAGCATATAAACACCATGTTCACCTAGCTATAACCCTGGGCAATGGAGCGGCACTTTGTGGCAGCATCATCCATCTTGGATGCCTGTCTATAAATCATGCAGTGAACTTAGCAACTCCTGAGGGGGGTCGATGGGGACGCTTCGCTGGTTTCATCAAACTTTGATCATATGGGCATGACAGTATGAGTGCCAAACCTTATTCCCAGGCTGATAGCAGGGTGGGTATGGATTGCAGGTAAATGAAGCGTCATGTGATTAAACCGACTAAAAGCTCATCCAAACTGTAATGAAGCATTTTTCCATGAATCTGCAGTCACTCAGGTGTCCCTATATGAAGGCTAATACTAGCAACTATTCAATACCATATTTGGATGTGAGCTCCTGACGACCTATATTCATAAATTAGCCGTACGTGAATCCATCATCTAAATTAGAAGCTTGAAGTTGAAACAACTATTAAATGTTTCATAGTTTTCTATATAGTGCTGCTCAAGGGTTTTGGAACTTGCTTTGTGTGGCGAAACATGGTCTTGACGTTGTGATTTTTTGCCCACGTTCATTGGTATTTTAGTGGAAGTCATATATGGTACATAATACCTAAACCTGGAAAATATTCTTTTTCATTGACAAGATATTGCATTGCTCACATCCTGTTTGTTAAGAAACAAACAGAATTTACATCCTATTTATTCAATAAATATAATTTACATCCTGTTAATTCAATAAACAGAATTACATCCCATTTATAAAAAAATAAACAGAATTTACATCCCATTTATAAAAAAAAATATAAACAGAATTTACATCCTGTTTATAAAAAAAAATAAGCAGAATTTGCATTCGATGTATGGATATAAACAAAATTTACATCCTGTTTATCATAAATAAACAGAACTTACATCCTCTTAATTCAATAAACATAATTTACATCCTGTTCATAAAATATAAATAAATTACATACTGTATATTAAATAAATAGAATATGAATTGAAATTAGAATTCTAAAAAGGTTTAAAAAAATATCTAAATATCTCTTCAACAATGCAATACAATGTAGACAGTTTGATGCAGCCCACAGGCACTGAACTCACTTTATTGTCACAATGTTCTGATGGTTGAGTTTTCGTAAGTGCTTGATGTCTGTCTCCTTCTCTTCCCGAACCTTCTTGACGGCGACCGGTTCGGTTCGGTACCAGCCTAGGAAGACTGCCCCCTGGGCGCCGCTTCCTAACCACTGCAGGTTGCGGATGTTCTCGAAGGGGACTTCCCAGTCATCTGAGATACAGAGAGGAAGAAATTGAAAAATTAAACAGATTATAGATGACAAATAAACTAATAAAGATCTAAAGGGTTTGAAAACAATTGGACAGTACTTTTTCATTTGTTGAAAAAAATATCTTCATTACACTTATTTACAAGCCGATATTGGAATTTTATCTAATTTTAAAGCAATGCAAAAGTTTCAGCTACAGTGCTAAAAAAGAACAAACAAATGAATGCACTAATTAATATTCAGAAATGACTGTTATATTGACATTTGTTTGCTTCAACATACATGTTGGATATGCCAAATTCATAAGGTAAAAAAATAAGAATAAAGACATTGAAAAGTACAACACAAATACTAAAACCCAAAATGCAAGAAGGTGGTCATTGCAAAGGTATTCTTGTGAATCTAGAAAAATAAATTGAAAAAAATATCTACACAAAAACAAAACCAAAAGATGGACTATTTAAAAATCCTTTCATCCCCCTGGCTCACCCCAAAATATGATACATTGAGTAAAAAACATTAAATATATTGCTGTAATTTGAAAACAATTGCTAAAAACGCTCCAAATAAGTTGTGCACTGTAAATAACCTCTACACAACTTGACAATGCATAGAGATGCCCCTCTCTTCATTTTCACGTCACCTACAACATCGATTTGTCTGCTGCCAGTGGGTAAAACCGTGCTTCAAGATGCTCAAGGATTCGGTAATGGCGTCTCATATGCATAGATAGATGAAGGTCAATATAATACACTATAGGCAATATTATTCTTTTGGTGTTCCCAGGGTCGCTGGGGATAACCAAAGCGTGCCTTTATCCCTACCTCTAACTGTGGCACCTCTATGAGGATACTGATTAATCTAAAAATACCTTTCATATGTTTCTGACTTTACTTTTTTTCTAAAAATGTCTTTAAAAAATTGATACTAGTAGATAACAGACAAAATATTTGTGACGATTTTACAATTTACCTGCATATTCCTTGACCTTTTTAAAATTCTTGAAGTATTCACACCGTCAATTTAGGTCTCGAGGCTACAAGTCAATTGATTCTTAAAAAGAAAATGCTTTAAAATGGAAGGGATGTGGTTTGAAATTTTCTAAACTGCCCCCCCCCCCCAACTTCCCTTGCCTCCTCTTGCATCTCTTTCTGGTCTCTTGCTGGGTCAACAATTGCTGAATATCTATTCAATGGATCTTTTCTCTAATTTGAATAATCAACACGCAAATACAATATCTTATTAAGACTAATATTACAAATTATATGTTTAAATCTATTACAAACTATTTCACGTAAACAAGTGATGGTAGTCTCTCATCAAGACATCCACGTTTGATACACTTGTTTACACCAAACAATAAATCACAATGTCTTACTTAGAAATCCATCGTTCTGTTTCTCCTGGCTGCCCTTGCCGATCATATTCCAGACGGGTTTGAGGCAGCCCCAGATGCCCTCCAACAGGCTCCTCCTCTGCATCCCTCTGTAGTTCACCGCCCCTTCGTTCCTGGTAAGCGTATCGCAGGCCCCACTCCCGCTTCCGTTGTTGTTGTTGTTGATGGTGTCACTCTTCCTTGGGATGCTCTGCTTGGGGGTGGAAAGGTCGATTTCTTCGTCGCAACTCTCCAATTGCAAGAGGCTACGGTAGAAGGGGAGGTGAAATAAACAGACACTCGTGATGATTTTAACATCTGGGAAATAGATTTGTCTTCACAAAGCCTTGAATTTAACAAATCTTAGGAAGGATGTACATGTATGTTACCTTACGAAACAAACATTGCTTATTCAAGAATTTCAAAAGCATTAGTCAGCTTGATACTTTCAAGGAAACACATCTGTGTTTTTTAATACAGAAAAAGGAATATTCATTATTTTACCAATGGGAGAATGCTTGTAAACATAACAAAACATGCCATAAATGATTTGGGATTTTACATAACTACATCAGTACATCTTTTTTAAAAAAGTTTATTTTATGTTCGGGTATCATTGATGGCATTTCAATTTAAAGGTCCTTGTTCATGCATCACTAGATGCCAATCAACCACTTACTATACAACCTCCCAAAATGGTCAAGTAGATGGAGAAAACTGGAAAAGGGAATGTATCACAGATACAAACACACAGATATTGAATAAAGTAATTTATTTCATTATTTTCTTTTGGTTTTATTAATTCAGGGTAGCCTCATCAGTTAACTTAAAACTGCTTTCATTGAGGTCTCCAAGATTAAAAAAAAACAATACAAATTCTATATGTATACAACCTGATCGATGATAGAATGCTATCAGTTCATAAGATCTCGTTTCAATACTTTTTTAATAGAAAGCATTTGGAGAACAGTGGATCAGGCTGGGGAAAAGGTTCCTATCACATAATAATTAACACATTTTAAGGAAATGATCAACTTGTATACTACAAAATAGGAGACTTACCAGTTTGAAAATTTCTCATGCTCTGGATTGGTGGTTACTGTTACACGAGCTGGGGCATGCTGACTTGTGATTGGCTCGTCCTTGATGGCGTATAATTGGTGACTTCCACAATCAGTCACCGATAGAGTGGCCATACTTTGCGGACTCGGCATCAGGTTGATGGTAGGACGCCCTCACGTTACACCAAGGGAACAGTTCAATGGTGTGAACGTGGAAAAAGATGAAAAGTTTTCAGGTAGAACTATGGTTTAGGGTGTCTTATCTTGATTGCTGCAAATGGAAGATACAAAAAGAAATGTACAAATTTAATTAGATGCAGATATTAATTTTAAGCATTGAGGGCCTCATTCTAATGACCCAAATCACACATCAATATTAAGGGTTTTACAAACCAACATACGGTCACAGGGCCTTAGACTTCTCAACCTTTTACACTGAAAACATGGGATGATACTGCTCAAATTGAAATAAATATTATTCCAAAGGGATGTGTCACACAATTATCCTAAATACTCATGAAGTTGTCCAAAAACATGGTTTTACAATGAATAAAATCACATTCTTTCCTCTGAATTCCTAAAGGTTGGGAGGGCTAGCTATGACCATAACACCATCATAGCAATAACCACAATGAATGTAGCAAGTACTACAGAATTATCACCCATATTATTTTCTGAGTGTACTTGTCATTATGTCAGGGATGTTCAGTATCCAAGTAGCTCTCCTGTGCTCATATTCAGATCAGTAAAATCATTGAATATGTTTTGAATGTAAGACCATATTGCACAAAAACATTTGGAACACTGAGTGCGGTTGAACTGTCCATTTCTTCCATTGTAGTTGACAAAATCTTACTCCTGGATTTAATGTAACTTATTCCAAAGTATTCCATGATAAAATTGTAAGATTCCAAGACTCCATCCAAAGAGTAATAACAGAGACAAACAAAGGACAAATTCTATTTCTCACATTCCATGTTGTATACTAGCTAGTACAATGCTATCAAGGATCTAAGAAACAAAACAGCAACAAATCAATACATAACAGATACATTAACTGGCACAAACTCCATAGATTAGTATCCTTCCATGTATTAAGCTTAGGATAAGGTTATTCAAAATGGTAACAAAGAGTAAACAACTGAGGTATCATATTGATGCTGTGCTCCTTCCTTCAAAAAAGATGCTAAGTAGGGATGACTCAAGAAAGGCCAACATCCAATCATTCATACACTCACAAAAATTCACCAATATCACTTCCCCACCAGCAAATTATTGATTTCACTGAATGAAAAATATAAATCTCAAAATATATCAAATTCTCTTAACTTTTTCACAAAACTGATTTTCGGGAGCAAATGAGGACTATGAAAAAGATTAATATTTGAAGAAAAAAAACCCAAAGGAAAAATATAATATCAGCACTAAATGATGCCTGTCCATATCTTAATTTTAGAAGACGCTTGAGGCAGATTAATTCTTCACATCAGAAAATGTGAATAATAAAACAGATAAATGCATTAGTATGCAGGCCTTTTATTTACAATCATTACTATGGCTTGGGGAGTCCATGTGTATACACACATACACCCACGCGATACACAGAGTATAGTATGCATCCCTGACACAACTGTGATAGTATTTACAGCCCCTCTTCTCAGGCATCCATTCACACACCGCTGGTCACAGCATAAATTAGCCCCACTCTACGTACACACACACACCGTGTAATCAGGCAGGAGCTGCTGGAGATGCTTTACTGCTGTATACCCGATCTCAGCGCTTCATGCTCACATAGCGGGCGCGAACACACTCATAACGCACAGCCTTACAGCGTAGAATCGTAGCCTAGAATGCCGCGGCCTCGCCGATAACCGATAGTATGGTTCGCCGTTCTAGCAGTCCACTGTGTGTATTGTAGGCATATGACGTAATGGCATTGAAATAGCTGCTTCTGTATGCAGGCATTACAATAGCCGCTAGATGCAGTACGGAAGGGGGTGTGTGTGTGTGCTTAACTGGAAGCATGTGTATCTTGGGGCTCATACACACACATTATTATCAAGTGTTTTGCTTATGAAATTTAATATAACCATAGGGGGATGGGAGAGCGGTAGGACGCCGATGCTTAATTACCAGAATTTACATTTTCTTTTCGTTGGGGAGAGAACGAGAATGGGAATAAGTAGATGGGATACAAGTACAATGCCCTTCTATTTTTTTTCTATTTAATGATCGATGCTTTTCCTTACTTATGTAATGTGCAATTTAACAAGGATTGTAAATAAAACATTATATTTTTTTTTCTTCTTCTTTATACATGCAAAGTATCCTCCAGTCAAGATGGTGGCGGTGGGTGGTAATGATAGTGAGGATGGTGATGGTGATTATTATTAAAAGGAAGATTGATTGAAGATTTCAAAATGAATGAGATTAATATGGTGTATGTATAATTTCAAATGAATCAAAATGATTGCTTTGTGGTGCCAAATTTATTATACTTTTATACAATCATTGAATCGTTTGGGGTTATAGGGATTTCAATTATCATGTAATTTTACATCTTACTACTGTCGGCTATAAAGATTACAAAAAAAGCATGACAAAAAACACTAAAATTCTACAACACCACACATTGATTTCCATTCATTGACTTTCAGAAAGCAGAAATATGTCACATTCATAGTTTATGAAGTAATTTAAAAATAATAAATTAACAAAGGATTGAATAAATATATCTAATATTTAGTGTGTAGAGACATAGCGAAATCATGAAAAAATGAAACACAAAATGTCACAATTAATATAGTGATACTTCATGTTTTATAGATTTATCGTAATGCTAAGTGATTTTTGTAACATCATACACCATGAACAACTCACTCACTTAGATTTTAAAAAATAGGTTTAAAAAACAAGTATTAAAGTAACAGATCAAATTCTAAATATTGTTATAAAGCACTCTTGATCCCCTTTGAATGACGAGTAAAATTCATTTAGAGAAGGGAAAATTTGAAATAGACAAATAAAAAACCCCTTACAGAAGTACTGAATCAAGGAAAACAGATTCCGTCCACGTTTTTTTTATGTTCACACATGGATATAAATGTGCTTTCATCCACCAAACTGTGCATCATTTAATATTGCTGAGGCCGAGGTAGAAAATGCAATATCAGTACTCAAGGGAAAGAAAGGAAGAGTAAAAGAGCATTATAACAGCGCATTATTTTCAGAGATTCATTGCAAAATATTGAAATGCATCAGCTTTGATACCACACCAAGTGCGGAGCAAAATCTGCTATATGCCGCTTATTAAATCAAGACACAATGTATTTGACTCCAGCTGGTAAATCCTAACCAAGAATGGTTTGAGGGCTTGCATTTGAGTCTGCTTTTCTCGGACTGAAACACGATAATTGTCCCCTTTTCCCATCCCACCGTCGCACGGCAAAGGATCACGTACATAAAGGCAAAGCGCAAAGAAAGTCTCATGAATTGAACATTAGGGGGTTTGCGCGACATAGCGGCACCAAGGCCTGGAGAATACGACCTTTGCCGCAGATAAGAGTCAAGCTGGAGGGTTTTCGGCCGCCACCGCTTCTACTTGTGAGAGCCGCTATGATGGAACCAGAGATGGAAAGGGCCATTTTAATTTGAGATTGCGTTTCTTGCTGCAAAGATGGATAATGTACACACATTAAGGGCATGCATTGTGAATCAGGGCTGCATGCATGATCAAGGCTAGGAAATATACAGCAGTCCCAACACAACACTGACAGCTACATGTACATGTAGACTCAAGACCAATTGATTTTTTTATTTTTTATTCATGTATTGTGCTATTGTTTTACTTGTCTGTGGTTGGTTTTGAGTACACCATTCTGATGGGACTCCCTTTAGATAGCACAAATCCCCTTGGATGCAATTCATATCATACACAGAAGCTACAAAGAAAGATATCATCTGGGTATACGTTTACCGGTATCCAAACATATGGTCAAAGCATTCAAACAAACAAAGAGATATGGTATCATTTGGCCGATTCGCACTAGGCCTTGAGCTGTCACTCATATCCCAATTCATTCCCATCCTGTAACTGTATCATCTTCTCTGTTTTGAGTTCACCTGTATCTCTTGAGGTGGCATTGTATCTCAGTGAGTGGCGAATGTTGGAAAAAAGTGAATTTGGACGTTGTTAGGGATCATGATCTGCAAAAATATTAGTTACAGTAACAGTTGCAAGTTTCAGTTTGTAAATTTTCTTTAATTGTTGTCACCAGATCTTTTGCTGCAAGGAAAGTTCTAACATATTTAAAAAAAAAATTGCATTGAATTAAAAAACTCTGTCAGAATCTAAAATTTGCTACTAAGTCAAATGCTAGCGTCAGCTTTGGCAAACTATAAAGACACTTACTGAAGAGTTTCTGATCGGTTTTAGTTTAAAACAATATACAACCAATATAAAATACCTCTATAACTCTTCCAATAATAATAATAATAATAATTGTACATTTATATTGCACAATTTCTATAGGAATATACTCAACTGCGCATGAATACTCAACTGCACATTTATTCCAACACCCATATCCAAAATTTGCTATTCAAAAGATAAGGGCCTATAATCTAGAAAAGTCGCCTATAGCTTTCCAGGCCGTCAAAAATGGAAGCATGGATTTATGATGCTGCCCATCCACCCTAAAGTTTGAGCGATGACCATAAATCTTGTTGAATATTCACTATGACATTTATGAGTATACCATGTCAGATGATGGGTATCCCAGGAGACCAGTTAATGATATGAAGCGTGATGTCATCATTTCTCAGAAGCTGACCATAGAGAGAGAGCGTACATGTACACAATCAACAAAATGGACAAACTAAGTGAAAGAAAATGATCAGTTCCCCACTTTAACTTTCACAATGGGTCTGATAAACAATAGATATTTCCTTCCCTCTGATCAAGAAATTAGAGTATAATTATATATGAAACCTCGTCTACTCTTATTTTTTTTGGCACATTACGATGAAGGACATTTTCTATTAGAAATGCATGTACAATAGTTTGATTGCTACAGTATAGTGTTCAATTTCTCCACTTTTTTTTTGTTTCTATTCAAAGTGATACAGGGAGCTGCTCAACAGTGACTGATTTCTAATCGTGAGTGACGTGTGATTTGTTTTTTCTAGTTTGAGAATTGCTTGTAAAGGCAATGATACAATGCGTGTTAATATGCTAACAAGTATGACATCATCATTGACATTTAAACAAAGCAGGATTAATCCTGACACAAGTCTAATAGGTATACCATACACCAATAAGTATATCACATTGGTTATAAAACATACATGTATGGCTATATAATCATATGATCACCCTCTCATCTTATCTTATCATCCAAAGTTCATTCATGTATAATATTACTCCATATTATGATAGACCTCTGCCCTTAAAGGAATGCTTCTATGCTTTTCAAAGCAAAATTGGTTGATCGATGTAAGGTGTGTCATCTTAAAATATGATAATCCATATTTGAACTCCTTGAGCTAAACATCTTTAATAAAACTACATATATGTTAGGGATCATCATATAATGCTTGCATAATTCATAAGGTAAACTTTTTAATAAGTAATTAGATAATGCCTACCTAATAAAGCCAAAGCTATCATTGATGATATTAAACGTTACCATTTGAGGGTTTTTACTTTAAAAAAATGGCATTTAATTGGAAAAAATTAACACTAAAAACTTTTCACCAGATGATCAAATTTTGTTTAGATTCAGAGATTTTAGATTCAGAGATTCAGAGATGTGCAGTCACACTGCTGCTTTCCAGCTGTCAGGTAGTAGACTTTGTGAAAATGGACTAACCACCACCACCACCACCACCATCACAAAAAAAATAATATTAATCATTTCTAACAAAAAAAATAAGTAAATAAAATAGAGCACATGATAGTGAAAGTGACAAGTATAGAATTAAAAAAGTTACATTGGACCTGTGGACATCCGAAATGTAGGCACAAAAAATTCAAGCTGAGGATACCCCCTTGATCTTGAAATAGTTTAACTTTTCACATAAATCACACCCTTGTCTTATACATGCTAAAGTTATAAAGTTAAAAAAGTTATACACATATTTCCTTCAAACCATAGTGACACCAAATATTAATAGAGAACTCTTTGGTGACACTCACCCTTGTTAATATTCCTAACCTAAACTCACCTTAGTTATAAAGTTCAGGCATCAGACGGCCCAAACACATTAACAATATAATAATAATAATAATAATACACGGCTTTTATATAGCGCTTATCAACTCTTCATTAGAATTCTCTAAGCGCTCTACAATTGCATCCTCTCAAGAACACCACTCCAAAACATTTCTCTCCAAAGAATTCCAAATAGTGCCAACAAGAAGCCCTAACCATGTGATCAGTGAAGTCTATCCCACGGTTCAGGGCCACTGCACATCATCCGGCCAATCGCCCAATCAGACACCCATCCCACACTCATTTGCATAAATCAATACTCCTGGAACTGTCATATTGATAGCCCATAAACCCTGTATTTACAGAACTTGTGTGGATTAGACTTGTTTGTGTCAAAGCTTTGTTGCAATACCACAGGACAGAATTCTCGAGTTCTTTGTTTACTTGTTATCATCAGAGGTTGATCAATGATTAGTGACATCTTATGTCGGTGAATTGAATTTCATGAAAACTTGAATGTTTGAATCCAACTGGTGAATGTAATGTCTGATCTATTAATAGAGATGCCACTATTCCATGCCCTAAATATATTTGTGGAATATTGAATGACATAACTTTGATGCATTAAACAACAACAACATCCAGCATGGATTTCTAAATCGTTTTTTTTTTCTTCTTTTCGTTCTAACAAACAAGATAAAAGACGCAAACAAACAAGCTTATAAACAGCTTAAACTGATGTTGGCATAGTGGCACCAACAAAAATATAAAACCACCTGACTTGAAGTTCCTTTGTGAATTGTTATTGGATGATGTCATGAAAACATGGGGCATCCCCTTACCTCATTGAAAGTATTGACCAATGAGAGGGCTCCATTGAAGGAAGGGGTGTTAACTGGCCATGAGTGAGAAGCATGTCCCAGGTCTACCTCCAGTGGCTTTGACCAATCAAAGACACCTCTCTCTGAGCAGTCCACCCCTCCTCAGCTTTCTCTCACTCTCTTTCTCCGTCTCTCATACTCTTTCTCTCTCTCTCTCTCTCTCTCTCTCTC
>BQKZ01002924.1:0-11526 GCA_036244855.1 Temnopleurus reevesii | reverse complement strand
TTGCATTATGCATTGTTCTCGTACCTCATGAATATATAATTTAGATCGCTTGTCAAAAGGCCTTCGACGCCTGTCGGCGTCTCAGCTTGCTAACGCAAGATGGCACTCGCTGCGCTCGCGCTGTTATTGGGTACTCCATATCGCCGTCGAGGGGGAAGTCCAAAGTCGAAGGCCTTGTCAAAAGGCTAATTCTCATACTGTCTTCTCTTGTTTCTCTTACCCTTTTGAATAGCATTTCCAATGTATGCAAAGAAACAAGCCATATAATAAAAGAGAATAAGGTATTTATAAAGAAAACTATTGAGAACGCTGAATTGTATTCAAGTGGTCATTATAATTTGTTTGTCATGGAAACCAACTAATACACAATAATACAGTGACGGCTCAGCAAGTGACAGTGTGTGTCAGCTCACATGGATACACAGATGTTGGCAGTCTTCTCCATATTCAGAATCATGAACAAAAGAGCTTGAACCCTCTTTTATGATATTTTGTATGGAACAATACAAAACCACAGACCTGTCTCGGCTTGCATCATAAACATCCACTTATTCAGAATAAATTGATTTGCTCTAGCCCATTTTAAGATCTATTGAATACATTTTCTATATAGTTTGTGTCAGTCACAAATTTGTTTGTATAGCCAACAAATGCCCAACGAATGTAAAAATTAAAAACATGTTCAGTGCGCAAAAACATGCTGGGAAGATTTTTGAAATACATTGGTCTGGTGAAAAATGTATGCAGCGTCAGCTAAGCATCTCCTTGAAATATGATTTTTTTTTTTTGCTTAGAGGCATTGTACTCTTGAGTATATATTGCATATAAAAATGCAAATATGTGACTGAACTTCTATCTATTCAAAAAAGATGTTTTGAAGACTTTTTGAAAGCGATGATTTTGTTAAGATGAAAACAAGCTTAGAAGAAAGTTTTCACAAAAAACAGAGTCAATATATATAGATTAATTATTATCTACACCGCACAGAAAAGTAGTTAACCAATGAGCCTTTTAATGTAGATAACTTTGGGCAAAATAAAACCAAGTGTAACAAATGTGTTATACTTACAATAAACTTTGAACTTCAAGTCCTCATATCTTCTTTCACCATTTTGTAAGAATTTGTTTCAATCATAGAGTTTATATCACATCAATTCAAAGTAGTATTATAGTTCCATCCATGAAAATTTTTTTCCAATTATGGTTATCAACTCGATGAAAAAGCATTCTCAAAATTTCAAATTATATGATGTTATTCCATCCAGGTAGACCTACCATAACAAGCAGAAATATCTTAAAAGTTCCTGAAACTTCCTCCGTTCAATCAATTCCAGTTAACCAGATGTGTACATTCTAGTATGTACCCTGACATTGGAATAATAATTTGTGCAATTAAAACGCACACCACTCCACTTATAGTAACAATAACAGGTGGCAATAAATCTGTATTGACTCTTCAGCATTTTCACCACATAGAAATGGGGGAACACCCTCAAATACATGTGGTTACAAGCATGACTCACAGGGCTGGTATTCTAAAAGGACTTTGGAAGGACCGCTGTTTGAATAGCTAACAATACAATTAACCATGACCCTTTTCTAAAAAAGGTGATAATGGTTTGTGGCTGGGCTGAAACTTCAACCTATTGTCAAGTCATTTGGAATGATTTACAACCTTGTCAATAAGAAAGAATAGAGACTTTTTATGTCATATAAAACACAGATTAGAAAAATGAAAGAAATTGATGGTTAGCAAATCAAATGGTTCAGCCAATACAACTCTGCAGAGAAACGGAACAGAATGGAACAAAGTGATAAAATAGAAAATTGTTAAGTTAGGATACTTGGGCATTTCTCCAATGAAAGCCCTTTTTATTAAAGAAAAACGAGTCAGTCAGTTGGAAAATATTTGAATTTCAATAATTTTCTTTGAATAATTTCATATGTCTTGCATAAAAATGGCTTTCCAGGTAAATTCCAAAAGAGCATAGAAAGTGACTTTGAATGCATACTAATACATCCCTATCAACATTGTTTCAACTCTTTTATCTTTAATTGCTAATGTAAAAAAATAAAGACTAGACAGGTCTAGCGATTTCTATAATGGCAATTCTTGGGGAAATCAAGAGTTTTTAAGGCATATCATAAGATTCCACAAAAGAACAATATTCTTCAGACCGCAGGACCTGATGTATCAATTACTTCATCACATATATTGGCAGCTTGATTGTACATTTTGACGGATGCCTGCCTCCTGCAAAGGTTTATTCTAATTATCTATACCATAGATAGTCTATACCTTACAATGATGCACACCCATAATATAAACATGGGCTCCTGCATGTTGGCAGGCTGCCATATATTTCCACTAAAATAAGGTGGGGTTAAAGCTACTGGTGCAAAGGACACAATTTGTCATGCACGATGCTTTTGAAATGAAACACTAAAATTGAAGGCACAAGCTGCATACTGCTTATAATTATAATAGAGAATAGAATTATTATATTTTTAATCAATATCAAAGATAATGAATTTGAACTCTTAAAGATGTCCTCCATGGGATTTAATTTTCTTTGTGTTGTATCTGAAAGTCGGTATCCTCTCTGAGTATATTTAGCTCCATTAGAAAAATTTCATTGAGGTTTCCGTAAAAGTTAAATAATAATCCTTCTTTGACTATTTGTATGAAGCCAGGTGTATTCCCTTTACACTGAACCTCTTAAAATAATATTATTATTTAAAAAAAACACATTTAATGTATTTCTATGGGTGGTTTTATGCACAAATCATTAAATATACAATTATTGGCTCTGAACAATGATACCCCATTGTAACTCTCACCTCTTCTTACAATGATAAGAACCAAATCCCAAAATTTCAATTAGCTACAATTTAAACATTTCTATTGTATGATTTCAATGATGCCCCATTGAAACTCTCACCTCTAATTAAAATGGTATGAATAGAATGCTAAATTTAAATAAACTGCAATGTAAACATTTCTATTGTATCACAAGCACTTTATTCTGAACCAGCTGTATCGAAAGCCTAGCAGAATTAGCACTGGAAGCTGCAACCTTGGCACGTCTTGCCCCTAGTGACGTGCGATAATCAATTTCCCTACCAATAGGATAACGGTATAATTACCTACCGCATAATGAGCAACTTGCCAATAAAATATCCGAGCTGTGTGTGTACTTTCTTTGTGTGGATTAGGTGTAAGCATAATTATGATGCTGATACTAAATTGTAATCCCAGACATACCATCAACTTGATTGGAAAGGACAGAAAACACATGGAAATGTGAAAATTATTGTTTCATTGGAGGCCATTACATTATTCTAAATTTCACTTCTATTGGATGACTATTCAATTTATAATTGTAATCATTATCTTCCCGACTTCAACTCTGAATCTATTTTCTTTATATTTCCTATTTTTGCTTGGAATTTTCTTCCATGTTTCAAAGTTCATATCTTATTTGAAGACTCAATACATTTTGGAGCTTTTCTTATTGTTTAAGTTTCATACCTTACATGTACTTGAAGACTCATCACATCTTTGTAATTTTTGCTGTTCATATATCATAGTTCCTTCTATTAATTCCATCCCTTTGGGGTAAATGAAGAAACAAAAGCCAATTCTATCTTGAATAAAAAATATCAATACTTTTGGTATCATCAAACTCTGAGAATATATAAATTTAAACACAAACTACCAAATAAATGCATCAACAGCTTGGTCATTATTTACAATCAAACATTTTCTTTTATACTCACTAAAATACTCAAATCCAGTTAGATTTTTTTCTGACAATACCTTTCAAATGCCAAAACATGTGCAATACATGTTCCAAAAATATTGATTTACAGAAAAAAGGATGGCAATGAAAAATTAGGCAATCTTCCGAAACTCTGAAATTGGGATGAATAAAAAAAAAAAAAAAGAGAGAGGAACATGCAGCACTATGCCCCTATAGTCTGTAAATGGGACCCAATTCATCTAACCTATTTCATATTGCTAATTTTGTAGGAATATTGGTGTTTTGTATAAAAAAAATCTAGCTAGCTTTCAGTTTACCTAAATGAAAAGTTGTGCTAGACTTAGCTCAAGACACAGGTATTCCTCCTAGTGAACAAAAATAGATACAATACCTTGGATGGGTATGTATTTTTTAGACTATAAAATACATCAAAGGGTCCTTGCCTACCAATATTGTTAGGATTCAAATCAAATGGTGCACTCGCTCCTTTCCAAATGTCGAAGTTCAATTTCAATTACCGGAGCCAGATGGAAGATCTGGTAAATGCTTGTTCGCCCAGCAAAATGACATGAACAGATAAAATATCCATCAATTCTATTTTGGAGTTAGTGGAGTAACAACCGCTTTTCAGCAATGTTGTTCAGATTTTCAATAACATACCACAAGTGGGGAGGGAGGAGAAAATAATAGGAAAATGCAGTTGGAGAGTAGCCTCTAAGGCTCTTCATTTGGGAAAATACAATTGGACTATAGAGAAAGGCAATTTATGTTTCTAAACTGCAGCCTATGCAAAATTTCATTTGAAATACCATTTTCTTCACCGGTTCAATGTTTTGGAACGCTTGTATTGGCCCAGGAAGGTAGCAAGTGTTCATCATTTAGGCTGACCCACAATAAATGAGCCAAAACAGATATCAATATTCTGTTAAAGACAGCTCAACGCTTACGTGTAGATGCTGGTTGCTCTCATTTACAGTTAATAGAAAGATATAAAAATCAGGCCTAAAATAATAATTTCAAAAAGAGAAACATCTACCACAACCATGACAACAAATTGCATTAACTTTCTTCATCAATAACCAGTATTTAAATGATTTTTTTTTTGGTTGAGTAGAAAAGAATAGAAGTAATGCTGGCCTTTTCATGAAATGAAACTAAGTACGAACACTAAAGATGTAGCCTCAATGTGAACATTCCCCCCCTCCCCCCCCCCCCCCCAAAAAAAATGAATAATGATATGCTTGAAATTTGGTTCTGCATTATCGGTCACAAATATAATTTTCTAAAACACACATCAAGTACTGCAAGCAAATGTTTTGAAACTGGCTATATTAACACAACCAATTTGTAAAAATGAAAGCTTAGTGATATTCATGATTTGCATCCAGACTGAGGTAATGTTTTTGTGCAACACACACAAAACGTTAAAGCTGGCACCACCCAGTACTGACAGAAAAGGGAAAAAACATGTGATTTTCATAACAATCAGACGACTATTGATTAAATTGCAACTGAAAATGAACGTTATGTTGCCATGGTGATGCAACCTTGATAAAGCAAATTGCACAAAAGAGCATACAGTGCAGGGACCTCGGTAACATTTTAAAGGGGAGGGGGCTGTGGATGAGAATTTTTACACCATAGGATTGCACATATTCACCTGAAAAACTGGGGTGCTAGAGTTGTAGGTAGTAGAATGAAAGTGAGCAAAAAAGGTCATTTTACATTGCCTAGTCACAGCCATTCTACATAAGATTTATTCCAAATCTTTCTCCTATGCTAGCAATGAAACACATAGCATAGCATATTCATACAAAATTAATTTCAATGAGTCTCAGATTTCACCAGGCTAAATACTTGGCAAAGAAAAACTGATTTTCTTTCCTCATCCAAAACTATAAAATCTGTCTTTTTATGAAGAAGATGAATATGAACATGTATAGTGTACAGTGTACAGTGTACAGTGTATGGAAAGAATGTTCATGACATCATTGACATTTAATTCCACAATATCTTACTTGAGCAAACAGCAAAGTTGTATTTGGGTCAATTTGATAAAAAGAGGTCCATCAATCAACTAGCATACATGTACAGTGTACATCTGGATGTCAGCATCATGAATATACTCGGTGGTTCATCCGGACATAGCAATGGCTTTAAAAATACAAACTATTTGAACTTCTAAATGCCATCTTACAAAAAAAAAGAATTCTGAAAATATTTTAATAATATGTTTACATCTACTTTAGATATCAGCAGGGCATAAATCAATTCAAGGTTATAAAGTAAGGCACGGCCTTGGATATCCCCCAATGCCCATCTCAATGGCCTTGGGGATTTAGATACCATTTTCAAATTTCAAACTAACAACAAAAACATTGATCTTTATGGAAAATTGATTTATTTCCATCTCACATAGCAATTTATTTCTTTAAGGCCCCAAAAATTGGTTTGGATGCACAAGGGTGACTTTTTTTTCTTTTTTTATATTGCATCAGGCAGAGTTTTACGAATCCATTTTTCTATTTTGGAACAGAATTACACGTATGATGGAGCGAAAAGCCCTAAATTGTCTGAATATTATTTCCATTTTATATTCAACAATTACACCCCTATCCCCCTCCACCCCCTCCCCCCAAGTTGTGAAACTTGGGGAAAATATAACTAGAAAATTAATATTTCTAAACCCTTGCTATTTCAACCCCAACCTTTAGGGCAAGGATTACATCCAACAGATTCCAGCATCCTGCAGCCACCCAAGATGCTAAACCTCCACTGCTCAATAGTATTGATTTTTTGTACTCCAATCTGGAACCCCCAAAAGAGGCGACAAAAAAAATGAAAACAAGTCTCATAAATGACCACAATTGTAACCGCAGGTTCACGGCCCACACACACAGAGCACTGATCATGTACATTTATCTATCAGCAAAGGGATTAAATTCACCTACCACCAACGAAAGTATATTTGTAACAAGTGGTATAATGCAGTTTGCCTTGAGCACTAACCTGACAATAGAGTATGAGGGATGCAAACTTCAGATCTTTAATTTCTTTATATATAGTATTCTTCTTTATATTTTGATAAATAACTAGAAGCCTGTTACTCCCACAAATGTAGACACTGCATTTAAGGGAGAAGGAGAAGACCACGTCACAGAAGCAATCATGCATCCATGTACATGTAGTGCAGCAGGATTCCCCATGATGTTAACAAATTTGAACAAACAAATTGAACAAATTTTAGAAAAAAAATCCTGTCATAATTTGCATTATTCTAATTGCAATATTTTGCATTGAAAAACTACATAACCAATGAATCTTAAAGACAATTATAAAGAAAGAAAAAAACGTGCAGACTTATATGTAGTTCAGATTTTCATGCTCAATTATATCTTACCATAAAAATTTGATATGTAAAAAGATATTTTGTGTAGCCTCTACAAAATATTTTCTTCAATTGATCTTTCTATCCTTTAATAAAATCTATCTTTCACTCTTTCATCCCTCCCCCTCTTATCCCTTCCTACACTAAAGTAATCTTAATACATGCATTCCATTTCGGCAATTTTACAGTATAGACACTAGTACTCTGTCATGAAAGCCAATCGCAAAATTTAATTTGTCAGTGTCAGAGGAAGCTTAGGGGCTGAACAAATATAAGCTAAATTGTGGTCTTATATTCAGACATTTTACTGTTAAATATGCTAAGATATAGGTCTGTGCCTGAAGACTAGCCCCAAACTTATGCCACTTATGAATGCATGCATACATGTGCTTGAGAATCTGCTTCCATCATTAATCCAATTCACATGAGATAAGGGCTGGAACGAGAGCTTATATCTTGACTTCGAGGCATGGCTTGCATAGGAGGGCAAAGTGGATTTGGAGTACTCTGAGCGGCATTATAATTTAATCATTGAGTGAATGGATAACAAAGTGGATTAAGGAGGTTTGCATAGTGGCAATATATATTGGATGAAACTAATTATACAGCACCAGACTTGTTATGCGAGGCATCTTTGCCACTGTATCTTAACCCATTTGACTTCAAATCTGTGATAACTCATGTCAGAATCAATAAAATGCACTTTGTATAATAAAGAGTAAATTGCTTTCTTTCCTGAACAAAAAAAAATATGAATAAATCAAAATGCAGGTATTCATGAAAAAGATCGAAAGTGGGATTGGTTCCAGTCTTTCGGAGAAATAAACCATCAATTGTAGCGTACAAGCAAATAGCAGCGAGTGATTTGTTACATTTTACATTTCAACATTGTCATATTTTTCCACTTTCCATGTATGCGGAAGAAAGCAGCATGCAAGGTACATACTTCTGAAATATTGTTTCTATGTTACAGTTTATTGGGAGACAGTGAGCAAGAGAATTGGGTGAATTTCCCTCTCGTAATTATAATGAAACTTTTACCAGGGCTGTGTTGCTCTCCTGCTTAAACAGCATTATTTTCTTTAAATTGTGGAAAGGTTTAACAGATTTAGATTTAATTATTTTGAATGTTGTTCTGATAAAAGCAGAGGGAAAGATTAATGTAACATATTTTCCACCTACACAGCACCAATATACTTGGAATGGTCAAATTTGTGATCAATTAATCAAAACATTCAGTACGAGTATCTGACACAAATTAAAACAGCCCTTTCAAGCATGAACATCTGCCAAAAAAGCAGAGTGGTTCTATTCATTAATCATCTTGCACCATCAAGAAATAATAACATAAACAAGGCAATGGTTCACCAATCACTGCCATGACTCATTCAAAACATACAATATAAACTGACCCCACTTTCCATATGGAAGGTACAATCCACATCATGGAAAACAAAGAACTTAACATTTTAATGACAAAACCTAATGAGGCCATCAGTGCCTAATTGCATTGGAATTCAAAGGCAGTTAACTAAACCTGAATATATTCCTTGTTCAAAACAAAACTTTGATAAGATAGAGATATGATATTTGCATTTATCAAACCGGATGATTCACCCCCATCTCTGTCTTTGGCCGCTGTTTTCCTGAAATGTCACGGGAGTGATGAGCTATGCACATGCTGAGCAAATTCGCATATTAAGTCTACGGGATGTCACATCGAGTCTCTATCCCCTCTTTGTAATGAACATGGATAGAATCAAATTAAGCTATTAAGGCTTAATATACAGAGTACTTGGTGAGTCAGATAGAAAAATGGGTCGTAAAACGTTCACATCTTATCAAGATAACCAGCGCCCTGGATAGGATTAGGAATACATATGCTTGACTCCCAGGCGGATTTGGGTCCGGGTTTGATTTATTCCTTGGGATTTTGTTACGAGACAAATGTCTCACTCTGCATGATGCTTATAAAATATGTCATTTTGAAGAAGAAAACAAATAGGAGAAAATTGGGGGGGGGGAAGAATTCACACTGTAATCAATCAGAATGTGAGCAGATATATCGAGTCAAAAATCAGTACCTAAAGATATTAGATCAATATTAGCTAATCAAAGACACTTTGTTCTTATCATGAATTGCTAAATTGTTTTCATCATTTGTTTTGTTATTCGTTTAATGAGGGATAACTCTTCCAGATAACGATTTTCTCTAAAACTCTGAAGCCTTGTTAATTCATTTAGACATCAAAGAGCTTAAAAACCATTTATAAAATGTCATATCGTTCCTTCATTAAAGTTACCATCAGTTCATTCTTGCAACTTCATTTCCTTTATGAATTATCTCTTTCAAAATCATCATTCTATTTGTTTACCTGATTGTGTGCCAAAGAGAAAATAAGCTGAACTTAGTTCCTTTTTGGGTTAGTTTATTAATAATGAAAGTGCATGTTGTTGATCGATGCATATTTGGAGTTAAGCAATATATCCTGAGGTCTAACCAAAAATAAAAGCAAGGACTTTATGCTGAGACAAGAAACCGAGATGTGACATCTACAGCTAAGTAAGACTAATGATGGCAAGTGGTGTAATGCTCCTCATCTATCAAGTCTTAAATGCAAATGACTGACTGCTGTGTGCTCCTGCCATGAAACATTAACATTTCAAAATTATGTACCAATTCAATAAACAGAGATGCCAACTGTTCCCAAATACATGTACATGTACACATGAGGTCAAAATTAAAATGTGAATAACGCAACATGAATAGCTAAACAAAAGTGAGAGAAGCATGACAATAATAACTGCACTCTTAACCAATCACGTGATATGAAAGCCTTGAATTCATATGAAAATTCATCAGATGCATATTACGGAACGGTTGGCAACTCTACATAAATGATCAATACCAACATTCAAGACTAAAAAATAAGAAAGTGGAGAAAATAAGAATCTCCATTAGTAAAAAAAAATTTAAAAAAAAAGTGAAGGCCAAAAGAAATTTCCCTGCAACGTAGCCGTTTTATTCTTCCGAAATGTAGAGCATGTATTGTTTGCAAATTTGCCTGGAAATAGGCTATTCCTTTCATACTACCATAACCATTGTGAAAGAATTTACAGAGATGTTTTTACCTAGTCTAATTCCTTTCTCTTTTTACATCCATAATGTATGTATTTTAAGTTTTTAACTTGTCCATCAGCATAAAAAAATATATCTGAAAAGTATACTACAGTTCATGTCGATTACATGTTAGGCCCATGCAGAGAAGGCTCTATGAAAGAACTACAGGGGACAGGTCTTTAACCTTCATGCAACCAATTGATGTACCAAAACATTTAAGCAGTAATGTTTATTGCTGAGTGTGAAGGAATCTTTAATATGGTAGAGTGATACATGAAGTTAACAACCTAGTGCTTCATAACAGTATCGAGTTCTTACACCCCACTTTTCAAATATGCAATCCTAGATCGTCATCCGGAAAGGGAAAACTTCCGCTTGCTCATTTGGCCTCTTGTCGAAGTTGGATCCTTTATCAGATGGGGTAGAGTACAACTTCAATGTTGTGGTAAGATGGTTCAATCATAAATGATATCAAGTGCTGCCTCTTTGAGACCACAGATTTGGTTCACAAGCCCTACTAGAATATCAAGTCATTTTTAAGTATTGTACCCAAAAAGTTTACTTGTATGTGGATTGGTAGCTATTTCATTCTTGTTTTAATATACTTTACTCACTGAACATATTTCCCCTTAACTGAATTTCAAGAAAATCTTGAAATCTCTGTCTTACCAGGGCTATCGATGCCATCAAATTTTCTCCAAATACATTATCTCTATTTTCCTAAAAATGTATTACATTCCTGCAAGATGAAAGGTGATGCACAATTCCACACTCAGCTCTTAGTATCCATAATTTTATTGAGTAAGAATATTTCCCTTTAAAAGTCAGTCAGCCATTCACAATGCGTATTGATGTTTGCAAAGGATCTCAACTTTCTTGCAACACCCCTCTGAGGGTAATGAAATATGATTGTAATGACACGCATCATGACAGATGAGAAGGGGAAACAACAACTGGTATCCGCTCAAGGTGCTGACGAACGGAAGTGAAATGGGAGATGAATAAACCTTTCTAAGAATGATTAATCATCATCATCATCATCCTCACTTTAAAGGTAGAAAACTACATTTTGCACACATTAATTACGGTTATGCTTGCAACTTGTTGTGTACCTCAAATATGCCAAAATTATCTCTATGAAGTATTTTGGTCGAATGTAGTCCAGAATATTTAATTCAAATAAAAATCTATTCTATCATAATTCATCTTGACACCGACGGTATCGTGATACGTATTACGTTACCACACACACA
>BQKZ01002923.1:32378-45407 GCA_036244855.1 Temnopleurus reevesii | reverse complement strand
AAAAAAAAATAGATTACAGAAAAATGGTATTGAATATAGTTGAGGAATAATGCACTATGTTTCAAAATGTTGAGAATGAGATTCAAAGGGAATTCATACAAATGCCATTAATTTCCTTCAGCAAGAAGTTCATCCACAATGTGCTGCATCAGCCCAGGTGAGGAAAATGGGCACCTGGCAGGAATATTTGTTCCTTGAAATGCTATGTGCACTGGTGTATGCCGGGCTAAAGTAAGGGTAATAATAATGCAAAGCGCCTCGAGCACTCCGCAGAGTGGATACGTGCGCTATACAAATTGCATCTATTATTATCATTATCATTATAAAATTTATTGAATTGAAGATAATGCAATTCCTACCTCATCCACATCAGCCGTACGTGGTCTTGTTGGCATGGCAAAATCTTCCTCCATGCTGGAGCTGAACCAATCCTCCGCAGAGACATAGACCTCATCATTCTGGGAGATCAGTTCCAGAATCTCCTCATCTTCGGTGAACAGAATTGTCTGTTTGGGAAAAGCATCAAATAAAAATAATAATGAATTATAATTTGGATGATAATAAAAATTAGCAATAACACAATTTATATAGCACAAAATCCACTCTGTGGAGTGCTCAAGGCGCATTCAAGAAAAGTAAGACTAACAGGGTGTTGCTCAAAAGTTGCAATTGATCGTAAGTTGCAGTTGATCGGAACGCCTTATTCAAAATTATTATTTCATGCGCGTCTTGTTAAAAATAGTGATTTGCAGTTGATTTTGAGCAACACCTCATTAGAGTAACTTAAGAAATGAACAGGTAAGTTTTTTCAAGTCTTTTAAATAATAGTAGAGTAGAACAGCTTTTTATGTCATCGGGAAGATTATTCCAAAAGGTCAGGCTTTTGAAAGAGTATGAACATTCCCCTCAGGTTTCAGAAACTGTTTGAATATGTCGAGAAGGCCAGAGGAGGAAGAACGGAGTGTTGAATTAATGAAATATTATATCGAGGAGCAGCGTCATGAATAAGATGACACATAAGATATTAAGATCAGTTCAAGAATCTCCTCATCTTCGGTGAACAAGATTGTCTGTTTGGGCAACCATCAAGAAGAAGATTTAGAGTTGGCTTTTTTCTGGTCCATTTTCAGAATATTATCATCAAATAATGAGATGAATCTTCGACCATGTATGATTGAAATTTATGCCTCTGCAATCATGTGATTAGAAAGATATTATCCCTTATACCATTCCAACAGAAATCAGAAACGTTTTGGGTAATTTTTATCATTTTGGGAGGCCTGTGGCCTTTGACCTTTGGCCCCTCCACTGAAATTCCAATTACTTTATCCTCACATGCTTATACATAATTCTCGCCATCGACAATAGGCAATATTATTATTATGTTTCCGATTTTTAAATTGGTACTCCTTCTTTCTGTTTCATCTGGATCCTATGGCAGATCAGTAGTGTTGTGCCTGGCACTGCTGAATGGGATATTCAGTTGCTTCAATGCTTTTTATCATGAATGAGTATTCATTTTGTTTATATTTCTAAATTGTTTTAATGGAATCAGACATACAATGGAAATACCATACCATATTCATCAAAATATGCACTATAAATCAATATTTTTTATTTACATTACAGGATGTACTTACATCACCAAATGAACTTGGGTCCCCTTGAAGCGCCCCTGAAGCTCTGGAAAATAGTGATAAAAACATTTATTGTTTGAGAACAATGTTATCATTATTAGGCATCAAGGAGCTGCAATTGTAGGGATGTGTCATATTTCAATCTACACAATAGAATAATCTATAAATTAATGTTTAATAACATATTTCATTAGCTGGCTGAAAGTACTGAAAACTTTATGAGAAAAAATTCAAAGAACGCCTATAAAACTTTGATCACAACTGACAGCTGATACAATAGAATGCCTGAGATTTTTTCTCAGCTTCTCGGTAAAGCACTGTCAATCAGTGTTAATCCATGTTGGGATTAGGCAAGAATTATTCAATGATACAATTTATACAAAACGATTTTGCTAATAATAAAAATACTGTACGGCTACATTCTAAAGCGCCTATTATGTAAATTGTTTCTCATGTGTCCATGTGGCTCATACATATAGATCAGTTTTGTGAGAGATGGCACTTCAGATACTAAGTGAGCTTCAGTAAAATTATCACCATAATGAAGTTTCTGAATAGTCACTTAGCGCATGTTCATAGTTTGTTTGAATAAATTCGATCCGTAAATGGCTTTATTACCGCTAAACAAAAATAAAGCCATGTGCTGTTTTCTTCAACAGCACACCGTCTCACATGCAAAATGAATGCAAATTCACACTCCACCCACTATACCACCAGAAACTCAATTCATCTTGCCCCGTGTCCGCTGACAGTCCATTTCCTAAGCATTCAGTAGGAATAATGGTGGTCGGCTAGGCATTTTCAAACAACAATAAGCCAGAATACGTGCAAAAATCTCCTAGTTCCATAAACATTGATTATACACATGTAAAGCAATTTGTGAATACATCAGCTCGTTTCACATCCATTTCGGCATCCTGGCCATTAATACTCTATACCTTGAGATTGTGGGTAATGCATATGAAAATTAAATTGCATTGGGCAATTTTTAATGATGATTTAGATATTTTTAGGGAAAAGAACCACACCATCCTTGTTATATAACAATAACAGAGAGTAAAAATGAAGATACTCACCTTGCAATTTCTCCTTTGAAGATGTGAGTGTCATCAAGAGAAATCTCAATGTCCTTAGCACCTCTGAATGAATGGATCCGGGATTTGTTGTAATTCTGATAAAGAAAGTCACAGAAGAATAAATAATTTTAAAAAAAAGAACAAAGAAAAAAGCACCTAAGAGTAAATAAAATTGCAGGTGTTATAAGCTGAATTTTTTGCGGTGAGCTTATTTTCGTGAATTTTGCAGTCTTGACCACAAAAAAATGTTTGGACTCCTTGAGTTGGCAACCTACAGGCACATAATGGCTGTCAAATGGAGAACTTGCCATTCACTTTGCACACATAATTTCACATTTTCTTGTTTTTGTAGAAAAGAAGTCAAAATCTAACTTTCAAAGAAGGCCCCCCTCCCCCTTCCCAGGTTCAGGTTCAAAGAGCTACATTTGGTATTTTCGATAAGAAAGATCTGTTAATCCAATGAGTAAAATATCAGTGAGGAAACACCTTTGTGTAATGGTTGTGACCCCTGCTTTTCAACCAGTGAGTTGCAGTTTCCATCCATGGTGTTTATATCCTTCAGCACGAAATTCTTCCAAGCTGTGGTGCCCTCAAGAATATCTATACCTTGAAATGCTTGAGATCTGGTAGCGATGAGCCAGGGTAGTAATAATGCAAAGCACTTTGAGTTCTCCGAAAAGTGGATACATGTATAATACAAACTGCATGATTTATGTTATTAACATTATGGTAATCTGAGTGGGGCTCTAGACTCACCCATATCCGTATCATGGCAATCTTGACAGGATGATCGAAGGTCAAAGTTATGAGATGCATCCTGCTTGGTGTGAAGGGGGCCAGCCACATGTGTATATCATCCCTGGTGCAGTTCACACCATCAACAAGGTTCGCAACGACCCTTGGATCGTTTGTGTGTTCAGGGAGGACGTTCAAATCACATGGCTCTGCGGTGATCTGTAATTCAGTTTGAACAAATGAAATGGGGGCATGACAACTCAAGTAATAATAGCAAATATTTTCTAAAAAATTGAAACAAGCTAATATTTTGTTTTATGTACATAGTTGTGGTCTAGTGTGAAGGGGGTTAAAGACATTGTGTATATCATCCCTGGTGCAGTTCACACCGTCAATAAGGTTCGCAACGACCCTCAGATCGTTTGTGTGCTCAGGGAGGACGTTCAAATCGCATGGCTCTGCAGTGATCTGTAATTCAGAGTAAAAATATGAAAAAGGGGATGACAGCTCGTGTAATGAGAGCAAACATTTTAAAAAAGAACCGAAACAAGGTAATAAAGTTTTGATGAAGCCATTTATGTATCTTATCCGTGGTGCAGTTCACATCATCATTTTCTTGACCCTATTCCGACTGGGGTGGGGATCAATTCGACCCCTACCTCGACAAATTTCGTGATCGCTCCGCCGTGCAAAATGTTTTCACTGCGAGACTTGCTGATATTTTCTTTCCATTCTTGCGCAACGTTTAAGACTGTTTTCGCGAAAATTGGGTATATAGTTATGTGTCCGCGCCACTTTTTGTAGAAGCATGTCAGACCAAAAATGACTCAAAACGTGATTTTCTCACTTTTATGGGCTGAAATTAATTGATTTTAGCATAAAAATGCTCCCAAGATATTCTGGAACATATTTCAGTGAAAAAATAATGGAAAACAAAAGGTCGAAAACACAAGAAAATTGACCCCCCCCCCTCCCTCTCCCCAGTTTAAAGTTGGTCTTAAATAACCTACATGTAGTTAAAATAGAGTTAACGACTCTTGGATCAATAGTGCATTGGGGAGGATTTCCAAATCATAAGAGTCTACATTGATCCGTGGAAAATAGGTCATGTCTTATTCAGTTCTGACTGACACAGCAACTTCTCAACTTCTCAAAGAGTGAAATAATCTCAGCAAAATTGTAAAGGCCTAAACTGCAAAAAACTGACAATAGCATATTTCAACAATATACATAAATCTTGACCAACAAATTATAAAATGATAAAGGTTGTCTCAAAGTTTGAGAAAATTTTGACAAATGTTTACATCTCAATCCCTCAGACAGTGTTTTGATATTCCCAGCATGCCACGGACACCAGTCTCACTCTATATCTTACAAACATACATGACTGTACTGTTTTCAGAGATGAAAGTCTCACAGATAATTTACTGAATTACTATAATTCCATAATGATGCAGAAAATCATTAAAATGCACAAGTATATTTTAAGACTTGAATTTCTTACCTTAGAGACTTGAACGTGTTTGCCATTACTCTGAAAAATCTCGATGCCATTCAAACCGATGTAGTGACGGTCACCCCATGTTGTCTTGATATTGATTGTCATGGATTGGCCGACTGGTAAGAGAGGAATCTCAAATTCATCACTATGGAGAGAGTAAGAGAGAGAAAAAGGGTGTGGTTGATAGAAAGAGGGTTGAGAATTGCCTAAATAACAAAGCAGTATTACTCTAAAAGATCTCTATGCCATTCAAGCCGATGTAGTGTTGGTCACCCCATGTTTTCTTACTGGTCGACTGGTAAGAGAGGAATTTCAAATTCATCGCTATGGAGGAAGAAACATAAAGAGGGTTACAAAATGACAAAGCAGCTAGCAGTATTACTCTGAGATCTCTCAATGCCATTTAGATTAATGTATAGCGATAGTTGCCCCATGTATTTTATGCTGATTGTCATACACTGACCGACTGGTAGGAGTGGAATCTCAAATTCACTGCTGCAGAGGGAGAGTAAGAGATGATTATTAATTGGTTATGGTTAATAAGCAAGTTGTATTCAGAGTGCAATGTCAATATGGTGATGATGAGGATGTTGACATGATAAAACGTGATGAAGATGATTGTACCCATGATGACCATTATCATCATAACATGGTGATAGTCACTATGATGAAAACAATGATGGTGGTGGTGATGATGATGANTCGGATAATTTTGCTCCCTTTTAAACAAAACTTTGGCATCCCGCACGCATCTATCCATCGTTTTCAGACAAACTGAAAACCTCATGATGTAACTGGAGGATCCATACTAGGTCTTGGTAGCTTAGCCGACCTGGTCGGTTGGTAGGTTATAATGGGTGTAAAGCTTACTTGTCTAACGTCCTGTCATCAGTTCCATACTCCGGTAGAATATTGAGGTCACGTGGGCACGCATCTATCATATCCATCATCATCGGGATGGCATCGCCATTCACATCCATCACTTCCAATCCTGTTAGTCCCAGGTAGTAGACATCACCCCATGTGACTGTAAAATTCAGCTTCAAATCTGGAGAAGAAGAGAGAGATAGAGAGAAAAGGAAAGAGACCAAATCTTACTTTTCTTATTAGAATGACAGTTATCCACTGACAGACGATGTGACCCACTGTTGAAAAATTTATGGATGAATTGCCGGCTGCAAGCAGTCAAAGTTTATGCCTTTGCGATTTCCAGATCAGAAAAGTAAATTCTAACCGTAACCTCCATAACTACTCCACCAGTTTGCTTCAATCTGATTGTTATAATTTTCATCCCTGTGATTTTTTTTCTTGAGACTATTTTGATACAGTGAACCAAAAAATTTGAGTCAGCTCATCCATACATGTATTCTTACGCTTACATGTATGTACTTAAACAAAGTAGATTACAGGGATAAACAAAGGTTGGATCAATTACATCGTCCCAAGACTGAATCATATGGTTGCACGCTCCAGGGTGAAGTTAGCACTTGACAAACTAAAAGGGACATATTGTGGCTCTAAACAGATTAATTTAATGTCATTAACTTCATAGTCCTCTGTATTGAAATAGTTCAGGCATTTTGGTAGTGTTGTGTTTACAAAGAATAATTTTCCTGATATAGCAGTGCAATTTCCTCCAAATTTTTTAAGTGATTGCTATACATTTTTACAGATGTGTAGCAATTTTTTTCTGCATTGCAAATGGAGAAAAATCACAAAATGGTTTGTCTAGACTGTAATCGCTATTTAAATTTTTATATGTAAATTAGTATCTGGATAAATAACACTGGTCGCATGTACAGTCAAACCTGTCTTAGCGACCACCTATACCATATCAGCCACCTTAATTGGTTCCCTTCAGACGAAAATGTGCAGAATAGTACCGGTGTATACAGGTCACCTGTCTATTGTGAGCACTTTTTTGTTTCCTTTGGGAGGCCACTATAGACAGGTTTGACTGCAAATAACCTATTACAGCTCTAATCATAGAGAAATTTCTTACATCGACCCCTGAATACCGAATCCTGGGGCTGCTTCATGCACAAGGTTGCTGCAAGAGTTTCTGCCCTTTGGTGTTAGGAATGATCACTGCACAAATCATGTAACTTGACCAAAATATATCAATTTCTTGACCATTCCATCGCCCGACCGATTAGTTAAATACCTTTTATTTGATAGTCCCCAGTATTGAGACAGCATTCCAGTGGTCTAGTGGTTATGACACTGATCCACAGGTTCAAGTCCTTCCTGATAGTGTCTGAAAATGTTTCATCCCACCTTGTAGGCATTTGGAAACGGAATGAATGCATATCTGAGCTACATTGTAATAGTACAGTCAATCCTGTCTTAGCAGCTACCTGTCTAAAGAAGCCATCAATCAATAGTGGCCACCGTGATTGGTCCCCTCTAGATGCAATTGTGTGTTTATAGTACTGGTCTATAGAGGTCACCTGTCTATAGTGGCCACTTTTTCTGTTTCCTGAGGGTGGCCACTATAGACAGGTTTGACTGTATAAATAACCTATTAGAGCTTTAATCATCAATAACTGAAAGAGAAATTTCTTACGTCGACCCCTGAAGACCGAATCCTGGGGCTGCCTCATCCACGCGGCCTTCGCCGCTGAAGGCTCAACCCTTTGCTGTACGGCATGATCACTTCTTGAATCATGTGACTTGGGCGGAGGCATTTCCCTTCCTGATTGGTCAGATGCTAGCGTCGGTTCAGACTTGGTGGGATGAACTCTGTTCTGTCTAGCAGTGGTCATAGGCCTCTCCTACAATGCACGGAATGACATGAAAACATGAAAAAATCAGACCTGGTTGGTAGGTTGGTTGGTTTTGTACAGTAAAAAGCAGCTCAAAATACACAGAAAATCGATATAAATGAATATATACCTAACTGAAATAAGTACAAAGATAAATAATAATCAAAATGTTATTTTGAATTGAATTGAAAAAAATTGAATAAAATTACGGTTGGAGCACTCCATTCAGAACCACTAACATAATGGCTCTGTTCTTCTCGGTGGTCCAAACCTATTTTGTTGAACTCTCCACAACTATAAAGAGGTACTGTAGTAGTGTGCACCATGAGCATATAAAGAACAAAGGAATTGGATAAGGTAAACAACTTCCATTCAAACATTCAAAAAAAGTAAAATGCACAGAAAATGAGTTTCCCTCCCTCTTATTCTGTGGAGAAATGAACAAGCCTCACACCTGCTCTGCGAATAAACACGGAATCTACTTTCTTTTGTGTCCATCTTGCTTTTGTGAAGGCTTGAATGAAGTTCTATATTTTTTTCCAATATCTTTGTCCCTCATAGTGGGGGTAAATTTGATTAGCAATCTATGTAACAAACAATATTATTATATATACTGGTACTGTACAAGCTGATCTTTTTTTCAAATTTTGCTTTCCTAGCCTTACAAAAATTTCCACTCAGTATGGTACATATTCATATGCATACAAGCACCATCAGAAATATAAAAGTAACAACATGCAAAAATTTAACACTGGTCTCAAACGCGAAAATATCTGCACAAAGAAATTATGGATTATTCAGTAGTTCGGTCTACATGTATATGAATACCTGAGCAAAGTGCCAATAACACTGATGAACTCTTGAAAACGTTTGTATGGAATTACGAACTGTCTTATAATTTTTCTAACATATTTGGCACTATTAGCAAAAGGTATATTCTACAGGTTTCAGCACTGCAGAACACATATTGTAGAGAAATGTCATTGATACAAAAGCAATAAACATATGGGGTTAAAGAGGACAAGAATTGTATCCATAGAGAAATGAAAAGAGAGAAAAAAACACTACACAACATTGATTGCTTATAATCATTTCAATTTGAAATACAAAAGTTTACTGTAAATAATCAATATCATATCGTGAAAGGAGCAGGCAACATGACTGACTTAGACGTGTTGTTAGAAACTTGTGATCAATTGCAAATCAACCGCAAACCATTTCCACGGATAAAATGCATATTTCAATTTGTGCATGGTCTGTGCCTCCAACAAGATGCGCATGATTGAATTGAATTGAATTGAATTGAATTGAATTGAATTTATTTTTTCCTTTTTCATATACATAATCAATACAAAATAACATGACAAGTGGAAAAATTAAAGGAGGCGAGTACCCTGAAAGCACAGCTTGTGTTGGGATCGCCTTTACAACAAACAAAGTGAAACAAAATTATCTCTTTAAAGAAGTTACTGAAACTTGCAACGTATCACAACTTTATAGCAACACCCCTTTGGTGTTCCTTCCATACACTGCAATTTAAACCCAAAACTTTCAAATCCGATTCACCATTATCACAATCAACAAATCTATCTTACCTCAGCAATATTTTCTAGTCCCCATACTCCAGTTTTTGATGATTTCTTAATATGTTAAGTATATTGCAAAAATAAAATATTTCATGATCATACATTTTAAAAACTCATAAATTGCTAAAAATGTTTTTGATCTCTATGATCATGATTCACTTTATTATTCTAGAAGATATATTTCCTTTGTCATTTTGATGTACAATACTAATTTTTCTATTGGCTTATGCTATCTTGCACAGTACCATACATTTCAGGTCTAAATGAATGGAATAAGTATCAATTGACTTTTAAAACTGAATTGCTAATATTTGACAGGAAAATAAAGTTCAGAATAGTTGAACAAAAATTTGAGCTGCAAGCTGGATTACAAAGTTGACATATCATGCGTGTACATGTAGATAATAAAACAGTTCATAAAGAAATTATACTGAAACAAAAATGGATTTTGAAATTTTGACAAAATGAGTCTAGAATAGTTAGTTGATAGCCTTTCAAAGCACTAGATCAAAAAAAAAATAGATTACAGAAAAATGGTATTGAATATAGTTGAGGAATAATGCACTATGTTTCAAAATGTTGAGAATGAGATTCAAAGGGAATTCATACAAATGCCATTAATTTCCTTCAGCAAGAATTTCATCCACAATGTGCTGCATCAGCCCAGGTGAGGAAAATGGGCACCTGGCAGGAATATTTGTTCCTTGAAATGCTATGTGCACTGGTGTATGCCGGGCTAAAGTAAGGGTAATAATAATGCAAAGCGCCTCGAGCACTCCGCAGAGTGGATACGTGCGCTATACAAATTGCATCTATTATTATCATTATCATTATAAAATTTATTGAATTGAAGATAATGCAATTCCTACCTCATCCACATCAGCCGTACGTGGTCTTGTTGGCATGGCAAAATCTTCCTCCATGCTGGAGCTGAACCAATCCTCCGCAGAGACATAGACCTCATCATTCTGGGAGATCAGTTCCAGAATCTCCTCATCTTCGGTGAACAGAATTGTCTGTTTGGGAAAAGCATCAAATAAAAATAATAATGAATTATAATTTGGATGATAATAAAAATTAGCAATAACACAATTTATATAGCACAAAATCCACTCTGTGGAGTGCTCAAGGCGCATTCAAGAAAAGTAAGACTAACAGGGTGTTGCTCAAAAGTTGCAATTGATCGTAAGTTGCAGTTGATCGGAACGCGTTATTCAAAATTATTATTTCATGCGCGTCTAATAGTGATTTGCAGTTGATTTTGAGCAACACCTCATTAGAGTAACTTAAGAAGTGAACAGGTAAGTTTTTTTCAAGTCTTTTAAATAATAGTAGAGTAGAACAGCTTTTTATGTCGTCGGGAAGATTATTCCAAAAGGTCAGGCTTTTGAAAGAGTATGAACATTCCCCTCAGGTTTCAGAAACTGTTTGAATATGTCGAGAAGGCCAGAGGAGGAAGAACGGAGTGTTGAATTAATGAAATATTATATCGAGGAGCAGCGTCATGAATAAGATGACACATAAGATATTAAGATCAGTTCAAGAATCTCCTCATCTTCGGTGAACAAGATTGTCTGTTTGGGCAACCATCAAGAAGAAGATTTAGAGTTGGCTTTTTTCTGGTCCATTTTCAGAATATTATCATCAAATAATGAGATGAATCTTCGACCATGTATGATTGAAATTTATGCCTCTGCAATCATGTGATTAGAAAGATATTATCCCTTATACCATTCCAACAGAAATCAGAAACGTTTTGGGTAATTTTTATCATTTTGGGAGGCCTGTGGCCTTTGACCTTTGGCCCCTCCACTGAAATTCCAATTACTTTATCCTCACATGCTTATACATAATTCTCGCCATCGACAATAGGCAATATTATTATTATGTTTCCGATTTTTAAATTGGTACTCCTTCTTTCTGTTTCATCTGGATCCTATGGCAGATCAGTAGTGTTGTGCCTGGCACTGCTGAATGGGATATTCAGTTGCTTCAATGCTTTTTATCATGAATGAGTATTCATTTTGTTTATATTTCTAAATTGTTTTAATGGAATCAGACATACAATGGAAATACCATACCATATTCATCAAAATATGCACTATAAATCAATATTTTTTATTTACATTACAGGATGTACTTACATCACCAAATGAACTTGGGTCCCCTTGAAGCGCCCCTGAAGCTCTGGAAAATAGTGATAAATACATTTATTGTTTGAGAACAATGTTATCATTATTAGGCATCAAGGAGCTGCAATTGTAGGGATGTGTCATATTTCAATCTACACAATAGATTAATCTATAAATTAATGTTTAATAACATATTTCATTAGCTGGCTGAAAGTACTGAAAACTTTATGAGAAAAAATTCATAGAACGCCTATAAAACTTTGATCACAACTGACAGCTGATACAATAGAATGCCTGAGATTTTTTCTCAGCTTCTCGGTAAAGCACTGTCAATCAGTGTTAATCCATGTTGGGATTAGGCAAGAATTATTCAATGATACAATTTATACAAAACGATTTTGCTAATAATAAAAATACTGTACGGCTACATTCTAAAGCGCCTATTATGTAAATTGTTTCTCATGTGTCCATGTGGCTCATACATATAGATCAGTTTTGTGAGAGATGGCACTTCAGATACTAAGTGAGCTTCAGTAAAATTATCACCATAATGAAGTTTCTGAATAGTCACTTAGCGCATGTTCATAGTTTGTTTGAATAAATTCGATCCGTAAATGGCTTTATTACCGCTAAACAAAAATAAAGCCATGTGCTGTTTTCTTCAACAGCACACCGTCTCACATGCAAAATGAATGCAAATTCACACTCCACCCACTATACCACCAGAAACTCTATTCATCTTGCCCCGTGTCCGCTGACAGTCCATTTCCTAAGCATTCAGTAGGAATAATGGTGGTCGGCTAGGCATTTTCAAACAACAATAAGCCAGAATACGTGCAAAAATCTCCTAGTTCCATAAACATTGATTATACACATGTAAAGCAATTTGTGAATACATCAGCTCGTTTCACATCCATTTCGGCATCCTGGCCATTAATACTCTATACCTTGAGATTGTGGGTAATGCATATGAAAATTAAATTGCATTGGGCAATTTTTAATGATGATTTAGATATTTTTAGGGAAAAGAACCACACCATCCTTGTTATATAACAATAACAGAGAGTAAAAATGAAGATACTCACCTTGCAATTTCTCCTTTGAAGATGTGAGTGTCATCAAGAGAAATCTCAATGTCCTTAGCACCTCTGAATGAATGGATCCGGGATTTGTTGTAATTCTGATAAAGAAAGTCACAGAAGAATAAATAATTAAAAAAAAAAGAACAAAGAAAAAAGCACCTAAGAGTAAATAAAATTGCAGGTGTTATAAGCTGAATTTTTTGCGGTGAGCTTATTTTCGGGAATTTTGCAGTCTTGACCACAAAAAAATGTTTGGACTCCTTGAGTTGGCAACCTACAGGCACATAATGGCTGTCAAATGGAGAACTTGCCATTCACTTTGCACACATAATTTCACATTTTCTTGTTTTTGTAGAAAAGAAGTCAAAATCTAACTTTCAAAGAAGGCCCCCCTCCCCCTTCCCAGGTTCAGGTTCAAAGAGCTACATTTGGTATTTTCGATAAGAAAGATCTGTTAATCCAATGAGTAAAATATCAGTGAGGAAACACCTTTGTGTAATGGTTGTGACCCCTGC
>BQKZ01002923.1:0-20322 GCA_036244855.1 Temnopleurus reevesii | reverse complement strand
GGGGGGTTAAGTAGCGATAGAAAATTGAAATGGATCCATAAAATATAAGACCTGTGGTAGAGAACATGGAAATCAAGAAATCAGCTAAACTAAATGTAGTCTGGCATTAGATTTGGCATCAACATCACGACAATGAATAAAGAAGTTCAATATTACATGTAACAAACAATCAAGTAAAAAGTCAACCAGATGATGAAGAACAGAATTTATTAGAGAATAAATGTTCATGAACTATAATAGGCAGAGTCTAGAAAGCTAGTAAACATACTGTTAAGTAGTAAACCAGACTGAACATAGTTATCATGCAAGAAAATACTACATACACACAATTTTCATTTCAAGGATTCACATAACAGTACATTCATATATTATCATCCTTTCTCATTCATCAATTTGTATTACTACCAATGAATTAAAAATATTGACATTAAAATTCAAAACGTTTCTGGGTCAAGTGTTCAAAAATGAATTCATCCTTTGACCTTGACTTCATTTCAGCTCCAAGTAAAGTAGAATGAGAAAAGTACAGTAAACTAAACAGTCATGGAAATGTTTATTTCAATTAGTAGAGCTTTAGGGCAGGCCTCCCAACCTTTATAACAGAAAAAGGGGAATTATTTGATGAACGAAAGCATGTTTTATATAGGAATACATAGCAAAATCTTCAAGAAAAATAGGAAAAACTCTTAGAAATAGCATTGAAACCGTCCAAAAAATAGTAAAATTTCATATTCTTTCCTCAAGATTCCTATTGGTTGGGAGGTCTGCTACAGTATCAGGGGTTAAATATACATGTAAAATGTGAATTTTCATGGTCAAATTTATCAGGTTTCTGAATATTTTTATATGAAAAAAAACTAAACTCACCCTGCAATGTCTTTGAGCTGATCTAGCATAGAAGGTTCGTCTTTGTCAAAACTTGTATCGCTTACAGCCGATGCGGGAATCGCTCTTGGAGTTGTATCATCAGGAACAGGGGTTTTGTCTGAAAAATGAAAAAAATTATCCCACTTAATGCAATAAAAATATCATCCTTGGAATGATTCGGAATAAAGAAAACAATATTAGATTTGTCTAAATTACACACTTAGTCTTTATAGTTACCACAATGCCCTAAATCGAACACAAACACATGGATAATGAAAAGCAGAAATTAAAGATTATCTTCAAACTTGGGAAAAGCTGACCCAAGACATATTTTCCTCCTTTACTGGATGCAAATACACCCCAAATTCTGTATTTTCATTTGAAAATGTCTCAAATAAAATTAAGAATTTTTATTCCCAAGTACTTTTGGCATAGATTTTCAATGAAAAAGGTAATTTGTCAAAGATCCTTGTCACAGAAAAGAGGGAAGTTTCATGATCGTCAATGACAGTCTGTATGGGAGTGTCATGGTGTAGTGGTTCGGACTCTCGCCTCTTAACTAGAGGGTCGGTGGTTCGAATCTCTCCCAGGGCGTTAATTTCCGTCAGCAAGAAATTTACCCATAGTGCGCTGCACTCACCCCAGGTGAGGTGAATGGGTACCTGGCAGGAATATTTATTCCTTGAAACGCCAAGTGCGCTAATGAAGTGGCTGCTGGGCTAAAGCCAGGGTAATAATGCTGCAATTATAGAGCGCTTAGAGAATTCTTAGAGTTGATAAGCGCTATATAAAAGCCGTTCATTATTATTATTATTTTTATTATTATAACAACTTCCTATTTTGAAAACAATACACATGCAATGTCTCTCATTTATGGATAATTACAATTTTCTTCCTTTAAACATCATCGGAGGTTCACTGTACTGCATCAAAGAAACACCTCACGGTAAATGATATTTAATATCTGGATATCTAATCAATTCATAATCATAATTGATTTTTTAATATACTGCTAGCAAAAAATGAGTATACATCTATGAATATCTGCAATTGAAAGTGGTAATCTCAGCTCCGATAAAATTGTTTACGATGAACACTGCATAGCGTCACTTGCAGTTCTTACCGGTAATTAGCATCTATAGTCAAGGGCAAGCGTTGACATTTAATGCGACATATATTTAAAAAAAAAACAGATCTTTGGCCTAGGGGGATTTTGAGCATAACATGGCCTTGCACCTCCAAAATCAAGCCAACTTTTTTTAAAAATACCATTACTATCAGAATTCAATTCTTTGCCTGTCATTTCATCAGTGAAAGTTTGAGGGGTAAAATGTCCATGGACCCTCTCCAAAATATTGATGCAATCCAAAAAACCTCATCATACAGCCTTACCTCTGCTAGAATCCAGAGAAATCCTCGGTGACGCATAAATCTGGAGGGAGTCGTCCACCACCGGTAGATCCAGACCGGTATCGGTGGACCGCATCAACACCCTCGTCTCGCATCTAATTGGCTGCCTTGGATCCTCCCCCGGGTAGAAACTAGCCGACATGCCGGGACTCAAACCAAGTTCTTGACTCGTTGCTACTGAATCCAACATTGATGGTTCCATTGATCCGACAGCGGTAGAGTGGCTGGGATCTAGACTAATTTGGGGAGTTTCCCCTTTTATAGAGGGTGGGATTTCCCTTTTATGACCTGCGGCAGAACTGGCATGTGATTTTGACTTCCAAGGTTCGGTGGAGCTCGATATAGTAGGCTTGGTGGCTACTTTTGCTTTGCTCTTTGAGTCGGTGGGTGTCTGTGTCAAGGCTTTGTTCTGTATTTGTTCAACCCCTACATCAGGTCCTGGTCCTGCTTTAGACGGGAACAAGTCCAGGTCTATCTCAAATGCAATACTCCGGCGAAGCTCCCCACTCCCATCCTCATCCCCATCCTCGTTCCCGTTACTGTTTGAGTTGCTCTTGTTGGGATTCGACAACCTCCCCTCCAGTGAGGTTGAGTGAACCTGCTTGTCCTGAAGGTCCTCAGAGGGATGCAACCTCTGCGCCAGTTTTTCATTTTGTTCCAATCGCTCACTTTGCACCTTCACACTCTCTCTCGCTGAGTGATCCTCCTGTTGTATCGTTCTTGATGAAGTACTATTATTTGGATCGTCTTTTCTTGTATTTTCCATGGATATTGGGATGGTCGTGCTGTAATCGAAAACCTGGTTGCCGCACCCCTTGTCTACAGTGCCTTCCCATACAGTGCTGTTTCCAATGAGAATTCTGATGTCCTTCATACCAATGCTCAAGTCCTGCAAACAGAAAAATTATGAAAGACAAACAAGGGCATAGATGAGATACAGCATATGATAATACATTATTTGTAATGTGTGGTCATATGGAGCGGCTACCTTTTTACCTGTTAGACTGATTTTATAAAATGACGTACAGGTATGGAACTGCAGGAAGGATAGACATAAACCTTCTTCCAAGCTCTTTAAGTAATCAAAAGTTTTGCTCTAATTTCAAAATAGTCAGCAAATAAATTAACTGTAATAACTACTTTATCAGCTCACGTAGAATACTTTCCTTTCCTCTTTTGGATATTCATTAGAAACACATTTGTTTGTTCTGAAACATAAAGTAGCAATATTCCGACACGAACCTTCAAAGTTTTGTTGAAGTTCCATATCCTCATTTTGGAAATGCCACCACTTGATGCTGGTATCTTGAAGAGCAGAAGGACTGGTGATCCCTTCTCAAACTCACAGCTCCACATGTTCCTTTCTTTTGTAGTCTGGAGAAAGGTTAAAAAGGGTGATTCAATGTTGTGGAATTTCCCAATTTTCGAAATATTTTCAGTTATATGACTAACTACAAACGAGATTAAATTTTATATGATATTGTTCTGTAGCTATGGTCTTGTATATAAATTTCAAATCGATTTTTTGTTCGGCAAAATGGTCTTTTTCATAGAGTGTTTTTGTCCCGTACGATGTATTACTTTTCCATCTATTTCTGTTAAAAAGAATTAATTACTCCTAATAACGAGAGTATTCTGTTGATCTACCCCAAGGCTTTATATGATATATGAAAGATCTCAGATTACAATATGGTCACCAGTATGGAAAATTATCTATAAAATAATTATCTCATATAGGACATTTTCAACAAGGAATTAAAAAAAAAACATTCAAATGATCTTTAGAGTTCCAAATTATCTCTATATACAAAAACCATTTCTATTCACAGAACACAAGCTATTTCTGAGGTTATACATAGCTAAAGGACCGGTGATCCCTTTTCATACTCACAGCTCCACATGTTCCTTTCTTTTGTAATCTAGAGAAATAATGAAAACCGTTCATGATTGGATGCAGGATTCTTAAGAAATAAAAAATCACTCCAGAGACCTTTAGAAATCTATGCAATCACTAAATCATTCAATTTGATGGAACCAAAATTCTGTCTTCGTAAAGCTAACTGTTATCATTATTAGCTAATCAATAACAGTGATTCTTGTGAGCAAAGTTGGAAAATATAATGTAATAAAAAAAGAAGTATGCATATAATGTTTCTTTCCCTACTTGACAGCTTTAAAGGTTATCTAATTATGTATGCATACATTCCTAAATATATCAGGCCTACTTCTTTCTTTCATGATGGAATTCTTAAAATACCGTAAAAATTGCAAAGTCCCACATTGGTCATGAAAAAGAGAGGCTTAAACTTCCCCTGGAGAGTGAAATGTGCACCTATAAAACAAATAAATTATATTAAGTTCACGTATTGGCACGGTTATATTAAAAGACGAGATGAGAGAAGCATTGACGGTGTGCATTAATGCCAATCTCATTTTTATCAAAACGTCCCAAATTTTCGGGGGCAACTTGCCCTCTTCTTCAGGGGGAAACAAAACAAGTTCTGATATTTAGAATGCGCATTCTCAGGCAAGGTTGCTAAGAGCATTGACTGAGAATGCGCATCCTTCACAGCGTACAGTTTATACAACAAATAATATATATATATATATATATACCTTCATCCTAGAGTTGACAATGCTGGCAAGCTCTCCTTTGCTCTGCGACGCATTCCGTACATCCAGGTTCGACGGTGGCAATGTTAACCTTTGACCTTCCAGGTCAAAGAATTGCACCTCGGTGACCCCTACCCTCGAGGGATGACCCCAGTTAGAGTTGACCTCTAGGATCACTTCCAGGTCGGGTGAGTTGGTTTCAAGAGAGCTTGATTTAGAGCTCAATGCACTCTGTTGATATGAAAATAATTAAGGAAAATATGGAAAATAAGCTTTAATACCATCAACATTTATTTTACCGAAAAGGCAGACACTGTAGAATATACTGCATATAAATTATCATTTCTATTATCATCATTTCTTCAGCCATCAAAAATTTTGCACTAGTTAAAATGACAAATGTATTACAGTAAATGAAAACATGAATTGTATAAATAAAAACAGAAAAAGTCGATAGAGAAGAACGGAAGAGAATAAAGCAAGAAATATTGAATGCCCATCCACAGTCCAGGGTTTGCAAGAGTGAAGTTCTTCAATGTTACCATGAGGCATGCAAACCCTCATGGATGGGCATTGACAGAAATACTGCACAACAAAAGTAGCTTATCCCGATAAAATTATCATACACGTAACTCTGAGATGCAGATCATTCCTGAATATTCACGGGGTCTAAAGCAAGATTTCAATAATGGAACAGCAGAACAAAACTGAGAGCAAGCATGAAAACAATGACCACACGCCCAGCCATTCACTTGTAATGGAAGACTCGAGTTCATACGAAGAAACACCTTATGCATGTTCCGAAAAAAACTATTTTGTCCGATGAATGTCCAATGTTCGATGAAAGATCCTATTAAATAGGATAAAACCTGACTAGTTGGCATCTCTGATGAGGTCATACCTTTTGATACACTTTTCTGACACAAAACTTCTTCAAACACAATAAAATGGTAAGGTTGTAGATCCCTCTAGACACCCCCCTCCCAAACACCACCTTTGATTCTTTGCTGAGCACACTATTGTTTCTATTTTCATCTCTCTTAATCAGCGCATGGAGTCAAGTGTGTTATATGCGCTTTATAAGTACAGTATATTATCATACAATTCCTTAAGTCTTTGTTTTTATCTTTGATCTAGGAGCAAGCTTGGGACCTCCGACGAGATCCCTCTTTCAGATTTCTGTACAACACCTCTCTCTCTCTCCCTCCCTCCCTCCCTCCCTCCCTCTCTCTCTCCCAAAAGGATTTCAAGTTTTACCTTTGACCTAGGAGCAAGCTTGGGCCCTCTGAACAGATCGCTCTCACATACATCCCCTGAGCTGGCCTGCCCTGGGGCTAGAGGATGACGAGGATTGGTCCTTGACGACCGAGGGCTTGTGGAGTCCTCCAATCTCCCTAGGACCTTGAGAAGTCTTCTCTGAGATCTGCATGAGTGGAACAAATACAAATAATAATAATGACAACTATTATAAAAGTTCTTCAATGGCACTTTTCCGAAAAGGCCTAAGGCACTCAAAGATAATGATTACCCCAGTAAAAGGAGTAAGTCTTTAGAAGTCTGTTCTGTGATCTGCATGAGTGGAGTAAATTATGGCAATAAAAAATAATGACAACTATTATAAAAGTTCTTAAATGGCACTTTTCACCATAAGGCCTGACGCACTCAAACATGTGATTACCGCAGTAAACGGATAAACAATATTTACTACTATAGCTCCTTGAGGAAGTTCCACAATGTCAGTATGCAGTGGCAACAAAAAAAAAATCTTCATAATAATAATAATAATAATAATAATAATAACAAACGTTTTCATATAGCGCTTATCACTTGCTCAAGGAAAGTCCCTAAGTGCTTGAAAGAAGGATGAATATAGATATAGAAATACTAACATTTTGTCCCTATATACATCCCACTGGGTATCCATCTAAACACCTGGGTTGGGTGCAGCACAATGTGGGTGAGTTTCTTGCTGAAGAAAATTAACGCCCTGGGTGGGACTCGATCCCGATCCTTTGGTTGAAAGGGGATTGTAACCATGACACTTTGAACGATTACATTGACAAAACATTCCTGAAAAGTTTCCACAAAGCACAATGCACAAATTTCAATAGCAAATCTCTGNGCTCTGCGACGCATTCCGTACATCCAGGTTCGACGGTGGCAATGTTAACCTTTGACCTTCCAGGTCAAAGAATTGCACCTCGGTGACCCCTACCCTGGAGGGATGACCCCAGTTGGAGTTGACCTCTAGAATCACTTCCAGGTCGGGTGACTTGGTTTCAAGAGAGCTTGATTTGGAGCTCAATGCACTCTGTAAAATAAAAATAATAATAAGTTTGATTATGATAATGATAATGGTAATGGTCGCTATTAGACCAGATTAGATTAGATTTGTGGATCAATTGCTCTGAAGGAGGCTAGCAGTGATCACAACATACAAAAAACATTGTCATAATCATGTACAACAAAAGGATTTCAACTTCTACCTTTGATCTAGGAGCAAGCTTGGGCCCTCTGAACAGGATTATCAACAAACATAGACAAACTCTTTCGAAATAGCCTTTAAACTCTCTCAAAATAGTCAAAAATTCATATTTTTCCTCAAATGTTGTGATGGTCGGGAGGTCTGTCTGAGTTTTTACCTTTGATCTAGGAGCAAGCATGGGCCCTCTGAACAGATCGCTCTCACAGACATCATCTGTGCTGGCCTTCCCAGGCGGTGGAGGATGACAAGGGTTGCTCATTGACAATCAAGGGTTTTATAGAGGGATCTAAACAGCCTTACCCACTTTCCATATATGTGTCACTTAGGCAGAGTTGCCAACTTCATATCTATAAAAATCCTATTATTTTATCATAAAAGTCCTATTTTCAGAAAGAATATCATATTCTTGGCTACCATGAAATTTCCAAAACTGTATCTCTAGGACATAGAATATTCTATTTTGTCCTTTAAGAATATCATTTTCTGTGAAAAATTCTGCTAAATAGCATAAAATCCTAATAGCAGGCAGCTCTGCTGAGGTAATAACTGTGGTCAAGCATAAATTTTTGGCCTCTGAGCAAATCACTCTCAGTCATCCTCTGAGATAAATTTTTTTTGACACAACAGTTCTTCAGGGACAATATAAGGATTATCGATCTCTCAAAACACCCTTCCAATATAATGACTTAATTTTTTGTTTTTACCTTTGATCTAGGAGCACGCTTGGGCCCTCTGAACAGATCGCTCTCACAGACATCCCCTGTGCTAGCCTGCCCAGGGGCTGGAGGATTGCGAGGGTTGGTCCTTGACGATCGAGGACTTGTGGAATCCTCCAGCCTCCCTAGAACCTTTAGAAGTCTTCTCTGAGATCTACATGAGTGGAGTAAATGATAAAAGTAAAAAATTATGACTATTATAAAAGTTCTTAAATGGCACTTTTCCCATATAGCATGAGGCACGCAGACATAATGATTACCCCAGTAAAAAGATAACTACACTGTACCATTGCTTCTTGGGGAGGTTCCACAATATCAGCATGCAGTGGCATTGACAATCTTCACATCAATATCAATAATAATGACAATAATAATAATAAACATTTTTCATGTAGCGCTTATCACTCGCTCAAGGAAAGTCCCTAAGTGCTTGAAAGAAGGATAATTATAGATATAGAAATACTAATATTTTGGCCCTATATATATCCCACAGGGTCACCAAAACACCTGGGTAAAGTGCAGCACAATGTGGATGATATTTTTTTGCTGAAGGAAATTAATGCCCTGGGTGGGACTCGATCAATGACCCTTTGGTTGAAAGGGGATTGTAATGTCAATTACACAAACCATGACACTTTGAACGATTACATTGACAAAAACATTCCTAAGAAGTTTCCACAAAGCACAATGCACAAATTTCAATAGCAAATCTCTGAAAAAAAGTTATTGTGCATTGTAACTTTCTTACAAAATAACTGAGTTAGCTACATTTAAATCACTTCTTGTTCCCCCACAAATTAACACAAAATTGTATGGGTCTAGATCCTTTCAAGAAGCTGCAGCAGAACTTTGGAATAAACTGCCAAGTGCTATCAAGAATTCAGACACTGTTGATAATTTCAAGGCACGTCTAAAAACATACCTATTTAAAAAGAGCCTTTCAATGTTGAGTTCAATGTGTAACCTCGATTCTTTGCTGTGCACACTTAGTCAATACTATTGCTTATCTTTCCATCTCTCTTAATCAGTGCATAGAGACAATTGTGTGATATGCGCTTTATAAGAACAGTATATCATATTAATTATTATTATTACATTATAACATACTCACCTCGCATCCATATCTTTCACCTTCTGTAGAGCCATAGATAGCTTCAGCTCATCCATATTCTGTGAGTTCAGAAGAGGGTCTTGTCTTGATGAATCGTCTGAGGAAATTGATTCTATCATAGCTCCTTGGCCCTCATCAACTTTGTTGTTTTTGTTGGCTTTATTTCCATGGTGTAGTATTACTGTCTCTGGTCTACGAGGCATGTCTGCAGGCACTGGTGATGTCGACTGCAATTAGTTCAGAATTAAAAAGGCATATAATGCAACATATGATCAATATCAATTTAGGAAGTTAAAGCACATTTGGAAAATAATTTGTTTAACATGAATTGTGATCAACAGGCCGGTTTACAATATTAAAATTCATGCGAGTTTCTTACCAACGACCGTAGTTACATGGCACATGTATTCCTTAGACTGGTCAGTTACACTACTTGGACTTGAATTTGCATAAATTATTTGTTACTATGTCGGGCAAGCCTCGAGCAAGCTTTTGAGTCGTCAAGAACAACCATTGTGTACAAAGAACGCTTAAAATTTGCATCTTTTGATAAACAAACCTATCAGATCTAAATTTTGGTATGCTACATCTTAATGTATTCTAAAAACTTACTAACCTTGAGATGATTTATATGTCTATACGCTGAGTATAACATTTCCTATCAGATTGACAAATTATCTTTAATCTCATCTCATTTTAAAGTGTTAAAATATTTGAACCATACCTGCTACAGAGCATACATTGATGTATACATTATTTTTTTATAAAACAATTATGAAATGTAAAATAATGACCATTTTTACAAAAAGTGGGTCAACAATTGTTGTAATTCCTATTATATTTGTCTGAAAATCATGCATCTTTTTATCATCAAATAGCCGTGGAAATCTTATCCAAATTTCATGTATTACATGTACAATGTACGTATCACATAAAGCATAACAAACCTTTGTTTCTTCCGACGGAGCAGTCCTGGCTCGGCTTTGTGTGCGCGTTTCCGCGGCGACCTTGTTCTCTGCTGCCATCGCTTGTTGGATGGCGGAGATGTCATCCTTCGGCTTGCTTGCCCATTTACTGGGCTCATCCTCCTTCTTCTTCTGGGATTGCAGAGGGGTGGATTTCCTTACAACTGGGCCTTCAAATGCAATGAATGATTATTGGGAGAAATGATTAAATCACATACTTACAAACTTATTGTATACTGGTAAATCCAGTTACCGGACGCTTTAGAATTTCACAACCAATATCTTTGTCAACATATTTCAGCTATTTACTTTCATGAAAATAAACTGAAATAGATTTTAGATCTCATTATAATTCCAAACAATCCATATTTTCCATAATCGCTGCGCTACAGCATGCACGCATTATTCTCTATGTGCACAATTTCAATTCGCATTCGGTATTACCATGCTGTCTGGTAATTGGATTTTTCCTTATTTGAGATCCTACATGTATTACACTTGAAAAGATCTTACCAAGAAATTATTTTAGAAATATGTCAATGTTGTGTTGCTCTACACCTATCTTCTCGATTGATATTTCATTATCCACTGGCTTCAACTTAAGAGCTCTCACTTACAAAAATTACTCTAAATTTTTACATACATGTAGAATACATAATCAAGGGCAACTCGGGTTTAATGGGTTCCTTCATCCCCTCCTTTTCCTCCCCTACTCCTCCTCCTTTGATGTAAATCAGATGTGAATAATTCATTCCAGATCCAAAGCCGAGGAGACAGTAGTACAGGGATAATGAATAATAAACAGAAAAATATTGAAAACAAAAAAATAGGTAAATTTCAGTTTGAACTGACAACAGGAGCAAAAAAAAATACAATCATACACCCCTGTATATGCTTTGTACCTGCATCCAAGACAACATCTTTCTGTCTGTGGCTATCTTGCTTTCTAAAGTCTTCCTGGCTGGCTCGAGGTGGCAAGTGAACTTCATCAGAAGACTCTTTCCTCCTGCAGACAAAACAGTATCAGATATTGAATAAGACTAATTGATGAATACCCAGGGATCTTATATCAACTTTAATCCCTGTCCTTAACAATTTTACAATTTGGTGCAGAAAAGATATTTTATCTATTCATTATTAGAGATCTGGAGGCACTGTGGTGTCGTGGTTCGGACTCTCGCCTTTCAACCAGAGGGTCATGGTTTGAATCCCATCCATGCTGTTAATTTCCTTCAGCAAGAAATTCATCCACATTATGCTGCAACCAACCCAGGTGATAGGAATATTTAGTAATTGAAATGCCATGTACGCTGGTGTATGCTGTGCTAAAGCCAAGGTTATAATAATACTGTAAAGCGCCTCTTTATTCATACTGTTCAACTTTTAAAATCAATTATCATATTTCTTATCTAATTCTAAAACAACTCTTTCAGAACTACTTTTCCTGAAAATCTTAAAGTGTCTCATCAGATTAACTAGTTGAAGAATTGAACAAAACTATGTTCTTATTTGACAAAAAAAAACATGCTAAATAAATAAAGAAAAACATGTAAACTTACTTTGCTGATACAAGTTCCTTATTTCTGGCTGCAAACAGGGAAATATGAAAGAGAAATTTTTGGTTATATAATAATCAATGTAGTATCATCTATCTTATGGTACATTACAAGAACTGCATGTACAGAAAAATACAAGATCTCTAATACATGTGTAAATAATTTTTAACCAAGGTTTTTTTTTACACCCATCAAATACACTGTAATAAATTTCACATTGAGTGATTTCAGTTATTGAATGATAGTGGTTATAGAAAAATGGGATTCCCTGTAAAAAAAAAAAAAAAAAAAAGAAGTCCCTTTAACTCATTCCACGTTTTCTTCGCATCAATGAACATCCATTGGCCTGTTTCCTTTGCACTTTTGCACAGATTCGCTTGTGTACAGTTCCCATACAAACATGTACAGTTCCAGGGGTTTTAGGGGTGAACGCACAAAGAGTTAATAAAGTTATGTATGAGGACATGCATATGAATGTGCATCATATCAGTGGAAATTTTGTGAGGCCAGGAACGCAAAATTTACAAAAATAATAAAAACACTACAAAAATTTCAGCTTATACAGTACTGTACTCTATTCCATGACATGTCTAATACAGGGCATTTATTGTCTGCCACTTTCCACTCCTCTTCATTGACCACTCTTGTGTTCTTCACTTGAGGTTCTCTCACCACTCGTGTTTTTTTCACATGAAGAAGAGTTAGTTAAATCTACTCAGAATGTCATGTTTTTTTAAATCTTTTTCAAGCTTTTACTCAGTCCTGTTCAGGACTATTTCTTGAACGATAGCCCTACACCACATGGTGCAACCGCAAATATTTTTGAATGAGTGTCTAATTTTATTCCACATACGTTTCACACAAGAAGCAAAGTCCAGTATGATCATATCACCAGGCTCTATCCTGGTCTGTTCCTGGTCCTGGTCTTTCTTCCCAGCCTCGAGGCTGTCGTTGACGAAGTCCAGGTCCTCTTCGACCTCTTCCTCGATGTCGTCTTCGGAGCTTGAATCCTCAGAATCTGTGCCCTGATTGGATAAAGAGATCAAGGAGAGGGCGATCTTAATTCATTTTTCTAATAGTAATTCATGTATGATGGGAGGTCGCACGTCTGCGCACCTAAACTTTCAGCTTGAAAAAAGCATGAAGTTACTGAATATCCAATTCATATTCAATCTGATATTATCACAAATATCCTCAAGATTATGTGTGACCAGGAACAATATCATTTTACAGGAAATATACACCCCTCTCATTTTTGCAGTTCAAAATATTTGGGTCCCTTTTCTGCCCCCCATTCACTTTACACGAGGTTGGAGATTTTTGTTAAAAAGTGTTAGATTCATCGAGCGCGCGAGTTACATCGCGTATGTAAATGAGGCGCAGATGAGGGACCTGGCGCAGAGGAGAAAGCCCCTACCATACTATTTGTTAGATGATATTTGTTATTAATTGTAAAACTATTACGTCAAAGTTACGTCCCAATAAAACAATGCACACGCAGTTCGCATTCATCATCTTTACAGCTTGTGATGCTTTCGCACCATGAAAAGTTGGTGTCTGCAACGAGTGTATATCTCCAGCCAGCGCAAGAAGGGCTTTAAAGAGATGCAAAATATAAGTGGGTGTGGTGCATATAAAGTGATTTTACGCTGAGAATAAGCATCGTTTCTCAAGCTTAATAGCTCCATTGTGGAATCTAATTGCTTCAGTTTCAGAAACAATCCTAATTTCTACTTTCTGAATGGAAGTCTGTGTGGATTGCCTATAAAGTACTTTTAAACAGATAATGAGCATCTGTACTGAAAGGGGAATTACACCAAGACAATAATGTAATGTCAGTAAATGAAGAAAAATCAGATGAACAAACTGTGAAAATTTGAGCATAATTGGATAATCCGTTCAAAAGTTATAATTTTTAAAGTTATCATTTCCACCTGTGCTGGGCATCCTTGAATTGGCATGCGTATAGCTAATTAGCATAATCTGTGATGTCATACATGGAGAACTCTTCATTCACTTTGTATATACATTTATTGAAAATGGATCAATATCATATTTCAAATCAGGATTCAACCCCGTTCTTTCTTGAATGCTTGCAGAATTGATGTGGCTATAATATATTTAACCGAAGAAGCAACATTTTGTCTACTTTTCTAGAAAAAAGAGAAAAATTTGAAATTTTGTGTACAAAGCGAATGGAGAGTTCTCCATGTTGGCAGCCATTTTGTTCCTGTTCATTTGCCAATTTAAGGAGCCCATTAGGTGTGTAAATCAAAACTTTGAAAATTTATAACTTTTGAATGGATTATCCGATTTTGCTCAAATTTTCACAGTTTGTTCATCATATTTTTCTCCATTTAATGATAGCAATTTAATGTCTGAGTGTAGTTCCCCTTGAATATTAGCTTCATTTTGAAACTCATTTGCTTCAGCCTCAGTGTACCTTTCTTCTTTTTCTTCTTTTTTTTTTTGGGGGGGAGGGGGTTGTGCAGTAATTTTACCTGTTTATTCTTATAGCTTACATATAAACATCTAAGTTTTAAATCTCAATTGTATAAGGTCAGCCTCATATAAGGAAATTCTCATCCTTCCTGGGGCCTGTAACATAAAAGAGATACGATAGATTTTGCAATTGATCGTATCTCTAGGGTACACATTTTGCCATAGACTTACGATAAATATTTATCGTAAGTTTAATTGCATCTTTTATGTTACAGGCCCCTGGTCTGCTACCTCACTTTAATTTGCAATTGTTTCATCATATTTTTAATGTATATTTTGTTGATGTAATTGTACTTTATACCTTTATTGCTGAGTAAAAATAAACTATTGAACCACTGAACAAATCCTAATTTCCACTTTCTGAAGTGCCTAAAGACTTTTACTCTCGATCAGTTTACCTTTCTACAGATACTTCTTCTGATGTGTGGATTAGCCTCCAAGCTCCTTCTTAGGGTCTGTGGAGAGATTGATGATAAAAAGTTCATTTATAGAAATGAGTAAACAAATACTTATAAAATGAAATATATACAGTCAAACCTCGTTATAAAGAGCAATGATATAATGAGCTCTCGTTATAACAAGGTAATTTTCCTGGTCCCATCTCTTTGTATTTTAATGTATTTTAAACCTGGGGCCTGTAACATAAAAGATGCAATTAAACTTACGATTAATATTTATCGTAAGTCTATGGCTAAACATGTACCAAAGATATACAATTAATTGCAACATTTATCGTATCTCTTTTATGTTACAGGCCCTTGATATAACAAGGTTTCAATATAAGACTGGGGTAATTTCTCTGGTTCAAACAACCTCATTATAATATGGTTGGACTACATATGAAATGTGTTTTTTATCCAATTGACTCCTGCACTCAGTATCAATACAAACTGGCATGCTTTCTTGACATTTATAAATTAGGAACTTCAGAGAAAGTAAGAAGTATCTGAGGTCAAAAAATATGATTTGTATTTTAACAAATTATGCAAATTCAACCATAAATAAATGTATCTAACATTATATGAATTACTAGCTAAGGAGTTGGAAAAAATTGGCTAGTTCAAGAAAGACACTCGCATGCTAAGCCCTAAGTTAGGCTCTGTGCATGGCCTATTGAATGCATACTGCGCGTTCTTTTGTGGGTCCACCCCATTGTATTAATGTGTAAATCAATCTTCATACAAATGGTCTATTGATTTATCATGAGAAACATTCAATTTTAAAAATTCAGTATTTCGAAAAGTAATCCTCCCTTCAGTGTCATGTATCTTAGGAAAGTTGGTTACATGTATACGAACAACTAGCAAAGCAAATCATTATTTTCTACCTAAGATGCCCATTAAAGTTTTGCTTTTTATGATAAGCTCTGCGGATTCCTTGATGTTGATTGGCTGTAGCAAAATAGAGTAAAATTAATCTTCAGTTTTATGCAGCAGGCAATGGAAAATTTAGGACTGAGTCTTTACCTTCACATCTTCAATACTCAGAAGAAGCTGTTGGTTTACGATGCCATCATCCTCATCATCATCGTCNTTAAGGAGCCCATTAGGTGTGTAAATCAAAACTTTGAAAATTTATAACTTTTGAATGGATTATCCGATTTTGCTCAAATTTTCACAGTTTGTTCATCATATTTTTCTCCATTTAATGATAGCAATTTAATGTCTGAGTGTAGTTCCCCTTGAATATTAGCTTCATTTTGAAACTCATTTGCTTCAGCCTCAGTGTACCTTTCTTCTTTTTCTTCTTTTTTTTTTTGGGGGGGAGGGGGTTGTGCAGTAATTTTACCTGTTTATTCTTATAGCTTACATATAAACATCTAAGTTTTAAATCTCAATTGTATAAGGTCAGCCTCATATAAGGAAATTCTCATCCTTCCTGGGGCCTGTAACATAAAAGAGATACGATAGATTTTGCAATTGATCGTATCTCTAGGGTACACATTTTGCCATAGACTTACGATAAATATTTATCGTAAGTTTAATTGCATCTTTTATGTTACAGGCCCCTGGTCTGCTACCTCACTTTAATTTGCAATTGTTTCATCATATTTTTAATGTATATTTTGTTGATGTAATTGTACTTTATACCTTTATTGCTGAGTAAAAATAAACTATTGAACCACTGAACAAATCCTAATTTCCACTTTCTGAAGTGCCTAAAGACTTTTACTCTCGATCAGTTTACCTTTCTACAGATACTTCTTCTGATGTGTGGATTAGCCTCCAAGCTCCTTCTTAGGGTCTGTGGAGAGATTGATGATAAAAAGTTCATTTATAGAAATGAGTAAACAAATACTTATAAAATGAAATATATACAGTCAAACCTCGTTATAAAGAGCAATGATATAATGAGCTCTCGTTATAACAAGGTAATTTTCCTGGTCCCATCTCTTTGTATTTTAATGTATTTTAAACCTGGGGCCTGTAACATAAAAGATGCAATTAAACTTACGATTAATATTTATCGTAAGTCTATGGCTAAACATGTACCAAAGATATACAATTAATTGCAACATTTATCGTATCTCTTTTATGTTACAGGCCCTTGATATAACAAGGTTTCAATATAAGACTGGGGTAATTTCTCTGGTTCAAACAACCTCATTATAATATGGTTGGACTACATATGAAATGTGTTTTTTATCCAATTGACTCCTGCACTCAGTATCAATACAAACTGGCATGCTTTCTTGACATTTATAAATTAGGAACTTCAGAGAAAGTAAGAAGTATCTGAGGTCAAAAAATATGATTTGTATTTTAACAAATTATGCAAATTCAACCATAAATAAATGTATCTAACATTATATGAATTACTAGCTAAGGAGTTGGAAAAAATTGGCTAGTTCAAGAAAGACACTCGCATGCTAAGCCCTAAGTTAGGCTCTGTGCATGGCCTATTGAATGCATACTGCGCGTTCTTTTGTGGGTCCACCCCATTGTATTAATGTGTAAATCAATCTTCATACAAATGGTCTATTGATTTATCATGAGAAACATTCAATTTTAAAAATTCAGTATTTCGAAAAGTAATCCTCCCTTCAGTGTCATGTATCTTAGGAAAGTTGGTTACATGTATACGAACAACTAGCAAAGCAAATCATTATTTTCTACCTAAGATGCCCATTAAAGTTTTGCTTTTTATGATAAGCTCTGCGGATTCCTTGATGTTGATTGGCTGTAGCAAAATAGAGTAAAATTAATCTTCAGTTTTATGCAGCAGGCAATGGAAAATTTAGGACTGAGTCTTTACCTTCACATCTTCAATACTCAGAAGAAGCTGTTGGTTTACGATGCCATCATCATCATCATCATCATCATCATCATCATCATCATCATCATCGTCCTCATCTTCCTCTTCTCTCCTCCTTTGATACGATGAAGATTCTTTGTTGCAGCTGCTGGCATCAATTTCTAAATCACTGTCTCCATCCGAGTGTCCCTCGAGGATGACAGTCATCTCTTTAGTGAGCTGAATAGAAGAATACAAATGGAATAATTAATACTTCTAGAGCTGTTGGAGAAGTTATTGATTGAAGATGTCATTGTCCTTTTCCTCCTCTTCCTCCTCCTCCTCCTCCTCACCATCATCATCACCATCACCTCACCCCCTTCCTTCACTTCTTCTTTGATGTGATAAGGATCCCTTGTTACCGTTGCTGGTATCAATCTCAGGATCGATGTCTCCATTAGAGCTAAGGCAAATTGAAGCGTATAATGTTACAATTACAATAAAGCCTGGCTACTGTACACATGAAGTGGCTACTGTAGATAGGTGATTAACATAGGAAGGTTCTTTAACAAACACTATCATTTGTAGCAGGAGGGAAGTAACATTCTAAAGTGGGTTATATAGACACTAAGTCATTCTCAAAAGTTAGAATTTTACTACTATGGAGGTGCTGCTTGAAAGATGCAATTAACTGCAAGTCATCTGCAATTCACTTGCAATTGAAGTGCGCATTTTCATTCACTCATGGTCTGTGTGCTTATGAAGAGGCGCATAAAACAAACATTTTGATTGGTGCCTGCCAGCGCCAATCAACGGCAACTAGCAATTGATCACAACTTTCTAGCAACACCCTCAAGTCAGGATCGATTGTGTTTACCTGTGAGTAATCTCCTTCCTCCTCATCATCAGCATCACTCCTTCTATCCCTCTCCAGATCATCTTCATCCTCTTCCTTGTCTCTCCTTCTATCAACATCATCATGATCATTTGCATCCTCGCCCCGATGATGATCGCCAGCAATGCTTTCATACACCTCAAAATCCTCAGAGTACTCAGGTGCTGAAGGATCAAATAAAATGACAATAGCAAGAAATTTATCCACATTGTGCTGCACTCAACCAAAATGAGGTGAATGGGTAATGGAAGGAATTTATCCCTTTAAATGCAAAAGTGCCTACTTGGCAGCTATGCTATAGCCTGGTAATAGACAATTTGTCTCCTGCCTGTGAACATGTGACTAGAGAGATGGCATGTTTAAATGCTATATGCTATTATTATCATTAGTTGTGTGGCATTCTGTTCAAAATTGACTTACAACAAACTCATAAAAGCAAATAATGTTCACATCTAATCACCTTCTCATATATAGAACCTGAAGCCATTGACATAGGGTCCTACTGACATAAATCAATGATACAAATTATAAACCTAACAAAACCCATTAGATATCATTTTATACGGCTTTATACGTCAACAAGAAAAAAAAAGAAAATTGACAGTTCACAAAAAATAAATAAATAAGCAAGGAAATCACATTTAGGGGGTTTCACAGTATAGATTCTACGCCTTTTGAAGGAAATTTCTTTGCAAAAACAGTGAAAATTAGTCTAAAAATACTTTCTTTTAGTGCTTGATATGATATGCATGCATGCAAATCTGTAACTTTTGCCACTAAGCAGCAACAATGAATGGCTAGAGTATACTGTATAAGCTGAAATATTTGCAGTGGTTCTATTTTTGCTAATTTCATGCTTTTTGGCCTTGCGAAAATTTTCACTGTTCATGATGCACATTCATTACTGTACGAAGAACGTGAACATAAAAACACGCTAATGTGTCACACTGGTCAAAAATTGCGAAAATATTTGTACGCTAAAATACTGGCTTATACAGTTAGCAAAATAATTTTCCTGCTTACCATGGGCCAGTCTGGACTTCAGTTTCAATCTCTCCCCTTGATCTGTCTTGATATCCACAGAGGCCTGAGACAAAATAAAAAATTGAATTATTCTCCTTAAATTAATATATACCCATAATCCTTTGAATTTGACCCATCATTACTGATAATTTCTGGGTGTTAATTTTCCGTGGTTGGTTAGTCCATGAAATTATGATAAGAAATGCGATTGAAACATATTGTACCACTTCAAAACTCAATGTGTGAAGTACTGGACATGTTAACTTTTCGCCGGTATTAAATTCGCAGTCATCCATTTCACTGTGAAAAGCGCGAAAATTAAACCCCCGCGAAAATTTTCCACTGTACAGTATTTAGGAATTTGGAAGCACCCTCTAACATGAAGGCTAATTAATCTCATTTTTTTCATGCTTGTAATCGAATGTATCAATAAAAGTCCAAATTTTTCTTGTTCTGATGATGAAAATTTTTTTCCTGGAAACCCGAAATAAAGATGTTTTATCACATAGGTGAAAAGCTTTGAGAATACTTTGTTGTTTTTTCATCAATCTAAATTTCATAACATAGATCATAAATCTTGATTTGATAACTTTTTTTAATAACAAAATGTTCATGTGTAACAATGTCTTTAACAGTTCAGATCCCCAAAGAGCCAATTTTAAATTGCGAAGTTGTTCTACTTTAAAGATATATTCTGGTATTTGTTAGAAAATAAAATAAATGTTCACAGAATCGCACAAAATGTGAGAAGAATGTTCAAAACTATGAATAAATAGAATGTGCCAAAGTGTTTTGCAAGAAAATGTATAATGGCAGAGAAATGTGCAAATAAAGGGTCAAAATTGGGCCATGTCGGGCCGACAGATTTTATACCAGTCCCACGCGCTGCTTCCTGTGTTTGCTGCAGTGGACAGAGCACGTGGAGAATGACATAATTTCGCTTTT